>JAYMSW010000354.1:0-24244 GCA_036897725.1 Erodium texanum | reverse complement strand
AGATGATTAATAATTAATAAAAATTAAAAAAAAAAAAAAACCGATTTTTGAAACCACAAAACGAGATACTTGATGAGCTTGACGATTAAACAACTTAAGCACTAAAACTTCACAAAATTGCATTGTTAACTTGAGCGGAGCACGTTACGAGCAAGTACTTAAAAGTATAGTTTTCATGGCTAAAACGTTATGAGATTTGATTAAAAACATGTTTTTTTTTATGTAACACATGAAGAGTGAGGTGTACCTATTTTTGAACCTATTCATATTTCTGCAACAACTGTTGTTGTTTGGCTGCTTTATAATGTGCTCTTTGTGAATCTCTCTCTGCTTCCTTGGTACGATTAAGTAGTTTGCTATGAAGTTTTTTTTTTTTTTTTTTAATCTCTAGAACTTATTTAATGTCATGGCTCATAATATATATAAATTGTATCACATAATCCACTTTAAAGGAGTTAGGATATAGATTCTTTGACAAAATCAATCATATTTATTGTGGATCTTTTTATTTATCTGATATGAAAAAAATAGTTGATTTTTTAAAAAATATAAATACGCCATCACTCATCACATGCATACACGTTATGTCATTCACGTAGATAAACCAAAATTCTTATAGAACAATGATGATGCATGGTTAGATAGTGATAGACAATGATTTTAGTTGACTTTCACATCTGACTCATGCATGTTACTTACTGTTATATAATGTGCTCTATAATAACAAAAAATAATTGACACAAGTACCAAACTATATATAAACAATAATCTTGTTTGTCTCACGCATAAATTTCAATCCTAAACCTTATACATCTAAACACGATCATGAACCGTATCGAACGGCCCACATCAGTCCAACCAACGGTGGGCCGCATCGGGCCCACAATCAACGAACGCTTTGTCCTTTAAGGAGGTTACGAGGCAAAAAAATACAGACAAAACATCTTCTGCACATCGTTTATCCACGCTTGCGATCCAATCACGGCCGTCCATTCCATGGCCCCGACATGCATATCATGCAATCGACTAAGCCCACGTGGTTGTGTCCATAAGTCTCCACCACTGTTTCTAGAACATATGATAACTATTTTTTTCTTCTCTTTTTGAATTTTGAAGAAGTGCCTTTTGTTTTTTCTACTTGAATTTTTTTTTTTGAAAGCTCTACTTGAATTTTAAAAACATATTTAAAATTGTTAAAAGTAACATTTGACACAAATTAATGCTTTCATTTTTTTACATTATATCGTGTCAATTTTATTTTTGACATGATAATGTAAAAAAATAAAAGCATTAAACTATAATAATATTATATAAACATCCTTACATGAATATCTGCAATTTTCCATGATATTAGTATAACTCATACATTATATCCCTTCGAAAACAAATTTTATATCACAAAAAAGAAGAAGAAATGTAACTATCTTAAACGTATCATCAACTCATTTCGTTTGAAACAATACCAACAACAAGGTGCATCCAAATCCTTTAATTAGAAAGTCAATTTTAAAATTATTTTTATTTGAAAATACTACGTTTCCAAAATAAATAAATTTTAAAAAGCAAGTATATTAAAAAGAATCATTAGATGATAGCACACATACTTAGGAAGTTATGTGTATACGTTACTATGTTGCATATAACGCTGTTTGATCCTCCTATCCGTATTATGTTGCATATATATGCAAAATACAAGAGTGTTGAAGTATGCTTAGGTGAAGGAGTGTTAGAATATATGAATACATGGCTCCAATCCACTCGATTTGATCCATGAGATTACGAAAAGAGGAGATGCATGCGTTTTGGAACGTCATTGGAAAAGAGTTTGTACTCCCGAAAAAGCCCTATGATTCTTTGCAGAAGAATTGTAAGGACCATTGGAGGGTTGTGAATAGTAAAGTTCAAGCGTCCGACAGTTGTTTCATAAAGTGTGAGCACTTCAACCAAATCGGAAGATCTAATGAACAACTTATGGCTCAGGCGAAGACAATGTATAAAAAAGAGAAAAGGCATGAATTTGTTTGGAAGCGTTAGTGGACTCACGTGAATGACCAACCGAAATGGAACAAACGGTACCCTCTTGAATCATGTATGTCAGAGTCCTACGATCAAAGTGAGAAAATAAGGTTGGACGCGGACGAGTTTTACACATTTTTGGAGGTCATGGTGACCCGAAGACCAAAAAGTAACAAAGGCGAGGAGCAGAGGAAATGGAAAGACATGCCAAGAGAACAAAATGAGTTAGCTCACGGTGTTGCATCAATGCTATGAGATCAAGTGGCCGTTTCAAAAAACTTGACCGAGGTATGAAGGGCCGATACTTGAACAGATGAAGCGTCTTGACAAGTTATGGGAAAAGTATGAAAAATTAGGAGCCCTAGACACATCGAACATGTTCGAGAAAGCACTAACATATTTAATCTAGCTTTGAAGACATTGATCACATCAATTATATCGTTCAAACCAGCGGATGACATGACAACTTAATTTTAGTGTATGTTTTTCAAATTTTTAAATGTGTATCTTTCTTTTATTTTTTATTTATGAATTTTTAATTTATCGTTTTAATGTTATTTCAAGTCTAATTAATATTTATTTTATTTTATAAGTTTAGAATAACTTAAAAATCAAATTTAGATTAAAATAAGGGTAACTACAGTTATATACCCATGTCGACCTTTTAATAATATATATTCACCCAAAGTCACATTTCGTGATAGATACACCTCTCTACCTTTTATAAAACTACAAAAAAAACTCGTTTTCCATCCATTTTGGATGGAATAGTAATTATTATTTTTAAATACCCAAACTACGTACCCTTCTAAACCAAAACCCGCAAAACCCTAAACCTAACCCCTAATGACAGTGAAAGTCGGAGGTGGCGGCCGGCGGTAGTCGGAAGTAGTGGTGGTCGGAGGTGGCGGCTGATGGTGGTTGGTAGTGGTGGCCGAAAGTGGTGGCTGGCGGTGCCGGATGTGGCGGCCGATGGCGTCGGCTAGGGTTGGGGTCTAGGGCTAGGTGGCAAGTACATGAAAATTTGATGGATTGTGAAGGGCATTTAAGACATTTTACATAGCGAGGTTAACAGAGTTAATCATTTTTAACGGAAGTCGGGGTCTTTGTAGGTTTATAAAATGTAGAGGGATGTTTATGTCACGAAAGGTGACTTTGAGTGAATATGTGTAAATGAAAGATAGACGTGCGTATGTAACTGTAATTACCTTTTAAAATAATAATAAAATTCTTAATCACAAACCGAATAGTCTAGTCTGTACTATTTCCATTGTTTATCGGTTCCTAATAATCCATTTTTTTCTCTTTCTTATAAAATATCTCGTTTGATAACCAAGAATATAGTATTTGTATTGAAAATATTCTTATATTAACTTTTGTTAGGAGGTCAACAAAAATGACAACCGATAGAATGCATCTCGTTCTTACCATTGACTGTATTTGGATTGATAACGTGTTACCTCCAATTTCTGATTAAAAAAAACTTGTTACCTCCCAACCTTATTTTTGCCTTGCATTTTTTTTAATACAAATTTCGAGTTAATATATATGATCCAATATTTTTTGCATCTCATAACTTTTTACTACTTTTATGTGAAACCGCTTGACTTACATATCTCGGGGCAAGATTAAAACTCGAACTCTATTTTAAAATGGTATCTCATTCATAACTCGGCTAGAGGAAGGAGTCCGGATAAAGGTAGTAGTTTAATATCTATCCAATGATTAGTGTGGTGTTAATAGTAATGATTTATATAAAACATAGACCGAAAATGATACGAATCAATCGGTTGTTTCCGAAAGAGGCGAAGAGGACAAAAGATAACGCGGGTCCTATCGGGATGGCATGATTCTTTAACAGGAGGAGCAGATGAAAGTCCTAAATGTCATGTCAGGTCCTCAGGAGTAGTGAAGGAGTGGAGGAGGAGATTAACTTTCTCTCCCTTTCATGCCCAATTCTTTTCAATAATCTCAAACAAAGGGCCATACTTTTATTTCCTCCTATAGAGAGAGAGAGAGAGAGAGGTGAAGAAGTATCAGCTCAAGTAGAAAAGCATCTCTCTGCTCTTTCTGGTGCCTCTGGTGGGCTCTAAATCTGGAAAAAAAAAAGTCTTTACATGTTCTCTTGTGTGTACATAAATACCCATCTCTTCTGGGTTTCCTTCCCCATCCCACCCTTTGTTGTTCCTTTCACCAGGCCATGATGAACAGGTCTGTGCTTTTGCCATTTCCTTACCCAATTTGTTTTAGGTCTCACAATTGATTCTGCAAATTTTTTGATTGACCCATTAATGCTGAAATGGGTAATTTTTTTTTACTGTTTTTGTTCTGTTCTGCTGCTTGCTTCATGTGGGTATTTGATGGAAATTGGGAAAAGGGTCTTTAGGAATAGTGGAAATTGATAAAGGGTAGTTCATGGATTTTCAAAAGATTCAAGCTTGCTTGTGTTTTGTGGGCTATCTCTATCTGGGTTTCATCACTACCCATCTGTTCACAGCTTGTGATGATGGAAATTGGAAGTTCCCAGATGGGTGATTATGTTGGCAGTGGAGATTCTCATATTGGTTCTAATGAGGCTTAAGTGAATTAATGATGGTGTTGACTGAATCGTAAGAGCTATCTTGTTTTCTGAATTGAAATTGCATAAAAAAAACCTATGAAGTTGGTGAAACAATGATTTTTCCCCTTAAATATTACCATGAATGAGGAAATGGTAGTTATTGGTGCCTTTCCTATGATTCTATCACCCGCTCCTAGGGAAAAGGAATGTGTTCTTAGATAGTTACCATGAATTGCTTAATTAATCGTAACTACTATTAGCTTTAGGACTTATTCCCTTAGATTACCCTCTAGCTGAGCTGCTTGACACTTTATTTGGTAAAAAGTTGGTGGGTTTGTTGAAAAAACATATAATAAGTAGCAAAGTGATTTTTTTTATTGTATCATATGCAAGTTACTCAGTTGATCACAATAAGAGTATAACATGAAAAGGCTTAAGCACGTTAAGAAATCACACAAATTAGATGAAAAGAATGTAATAGTACTCTGAATTCCATTGCAGGCTTTTCCTTCTTGCTAGAGGCAAGGCCTTCAGATGAGAAAAACAGTGAAGATGAGCTCGGGTTCTTCAGTAAAAACTTAACGCATTAATAGGAGAAGGAGGAATCAAAGATGAAATTTGCAGAGTACTTGGGCACGGAGGACTCTACAAGGTTATAATCACTATTCAGAATTTCTTGTTAAATATATCTGTTCATCGAATAATTTTTCCCTCGTTGGTTATGTACTTTCTATTCCCAGGCTTGATGTGAAGACCTTCCTGAACGGAGACATTTACATTGGTGATCTTAATGGCACAACTCCCCATGGGAAGGGAAAGTACACATGGTCAGATGGAACGGTCTATGAGGGCGATTGGGAAGAAGGAAAAATGACTGGAAAGGGCCAAATGTCATGGCCATCAGGAGCAGAGTATGAGGGCGATTTCTCTGGAGGCTACCTTCATGGATTCGGCACCTTTACTGAACCCCAAGGCTCAGTCTATGCAGGGGCTTGGAGGATCAACATTCCTCATGGGATTGGAAGAAAGGAGTATCCAAACTCCGATGTCTATGAAGGCTCGTGGAAGGAAGGAGTGCATGAAGGGAATGGTAAGTATTCTTGGAATAATGGGAACGTATATATAGGAAATTGGAAGGCTGGTAAGATGTGTGGCAGAGGAGTCATGACATGGGCCAAAGGCGATCTTTTTGATGGGCTTTGGTTGAAGGGCTCACGACATGGGTCAGGGGTTTACAGGTTCGTTGATGGAGGATATTATTTTGGGATTTGGTCTCAAGATCTAAAAGATGGTAAAGGAACATTCTATCCAAGTGGGATTAAGGATCCTATCCTTAAAAAGCTCTGTAGCTCTCTCGGATATGATGAAGTTTTATCGACTTCAAGCTCGTCTTTGAATATTTCCAAGAAAATTTCCATTCCATGTCCCTCTGATGTTGATCACCGTGAGGAGCGGGAAAATAATAGTAGTTCTGTGGTTTATGAGAGGGAATACACACAAGGAGTTTTGATCAAAGAGAGGATTAGAGATAGTGCTCAGATACGACGCAATAAACTTCGTTTGAAGAAGGTGAAGAAAATATCTTGTGTGAATCGATACGATGGACAGCAAAGCTATTACTTGATGCTTAATTTGCAACTTGGTATCAGATACACTGTTGGCAAAATCACTCCTGTATCTGTTCGTGATATTCGAGCTTCTGATTTTGGAGATCGAGCAAGAATAAGAATGTATTTCCCCAAAAAGGGTTCTCAGTTAACACCTCCACACTATTCCGTTGATTTCTATTGGAAGGATTATTGCCCTATGGTCTTCAGGTATTCATGTAAATGCCACATTTTGGAGGTAGAGTGTTCTTGTAGTTGATATACAATTTTTTGTGTGTTCTTTAATCTGTTGTATATTTTCAGGGATTTAAGAGAGATGTTCAAGTTAGATGCATCGGATTATATGATGTCCATATGTGGAGATGACGGTTTGAAGGAGATTTCTTCACCAGGGAAGAGTGGAAGCATCTTCTATCTTTCTCATGATGATAAATTCGTTATCAAGACAGTAAAAACATCCGAGCTCACGGTTTGAAATCGAACTCACATGATATTTTTGTGATCTTGACATATTTTCATTGATGTCTATAGTCATATATTTATTTTGTTGCATACAGGTTCTTCTCAAGATGTTGCCTAACTATTTTAACCATGTTAAAGAGCATGAGAACACTCTAATAACAAAATTTTTTGGGCTTCATCGAATAACACTGAGAGGTGGAAGAAAGGTATATCCGTTATATCTAATCATTATTCCTTAGTTTTCTTATACTATGCGTATAACTTATCCTATGTTTTTTTTTGTTTAAAGGTACGGTTTGTGGTCATGGGGAATATGTTTTGCACGGAATTAAGGATACACCGTCCTTTTGATCTAAAGGGATCAACCATTGGAAGATTTACGGATAAAGATAAAATTCACGAGAAAACCACGTTGAAAGATCTTGACCTGACTTATGAACTTCACATGGACAAGTTATTGCGAAAATCACTTCTCGAGTAAGTATTTGATTTTTGAAAATGTTTGCTTGTGTCAACCATGGAATTATATAGTTTCTGATTATTATTTTTGCAGACAAATTTCTCGGGATTGCTTGTTCTTAGAGTCTCAACAAATAATCGATTACAGCCTTCTTTTGGGGTTACATTTTAGAGCTCCCGAGCATCTGAAGTGCCTGTTGGAATCCTCCGGTTCAAGCAAACATGAAAGTTTCTCAGGCAGCGATGGTAACCATTCCCGTCCAATGAACATCATACAGAAAATAGTTTTGCTTTAACCTCTATTTGTTTTAAACCCGTTCTTTGTGACACCCTTTTTAAATAGTTCAGCTGATATAGTATGCTTTGCTTTAACTAGATCATGCGACTCCACGTGGGGAGCTTAGTATACCTGCAAAAGGCCTTCTCCTAGTAACCCATGAACCAAGCATTGTGAAGGTGCACCCTCACATTAGAGGAAATGCCCTTCGAGCCTTCTCTGTTGGTGCAAAGGAAGTCGATATCATATTGCCCGGCACTGCAAGGTAGTTTATCTCATTTTTTATCACTTTTTTTCTTCGATAAACTAAATCAGGTGTATCAAAGCTATGGGCAGAAGACCGTTCTAATGTAGAATGAACCTTTTAAGATTGGTCCCCAATACCCAAGTTGGATAAGTTTTGGTCTCAAGTTCATTTTTATTGCTTTCATGCATAAACTGGAGGGAATAAACTACTAGAATGGTTCCTGATTTAAAAATATGTTAATTTGATCCCCGAACTTGCAAAAATCCACCAGTTGACGGATTTTTCAGCAAAAGGAGAACTAAATTGATCGTTTTATTATAGATCAGAGACCATTGTGTTAGTTTGCTGAAGCCTTTTGATAAATGATCAGGTTGCCGGTGCAGTTAGGAGTGAACATGCCAGCTCAGGCTAATCGCAAGGTTCGACAGGAAGAAGTCGATTCCACAGAAGTGGAGCTGTTTGAGTTCTACGACGTAGTCCTCTACATGGGCATAATCGATATTCTGCAGCTATACAACATGAAGAAGAAGGCCGAGCATGCATGGAAGTCATTGAAAGCTGACCCTCAGCTAATCTCCGCCGTTGAGCCAGTGCTGTACGCTAAGCGTTTCTTCGAATTCTTGGAGAAAGTTTTTCCGGACAGTGCTTGATCAAGTGTATGTCTGTCTGTCTCCCTTTTATTCTTGTTCGATATAGAGCCTTTTTTTTTTTAATTCGGATTCTTTATCAATAATTCTTTGTTATGAACTGATAAATATCATCCCTTGAATAATAAATTCTTGTATCTTATCTTGCTTGTTTGAGTGATTTAATCGATGCCTGTATGGGGAATTGTGTCGAGCTTTGTTTGGATTCAATGATCTTGGTTTTCAAAATCTCATAATGTTCTTGTCTAGGTTTGGACAGTTTCTGAGATTTACATGTATTGAATAGCTTGTCTCTTAACATATAGGAAAATAAAAGATAGTAGAAGCATAAATAAGTTTTGTTTGAATGTCAAAAACTATATAGAATCATATACTATTGCATTAAAATTGAATGATACCATACACTAAAGATTTGAAAAATTGATGGCCACATATATTATATCCTTAAAAACCTACGTCGGTTTTAATTATTACGGTGAACTCGTGAACTTTTTATTCGTGAAAGTGACATTGTCAAGTTATGTCATGCAATTCCCTCTATACTATATTGAGATATCTTACAATTTTAATTTAATTTTCTTTTTATTTGATGTCTTTATAGCCTCTTTTTTTTGAAATAGGTGTCTTTATAGGCTAGTGGTTGAAACTTAAGTCACAAGTATCCGAATATTATTTGATTTTGTAGGGTCCCGATTCTTTTTTCCTTTTTTAAAATATGAAAAATCACTTTTAGACTACTTTTATCAAGCAGTTCTGAGTCCCACCGTCTCAGGTAGCGCGTGAGAGAGCACGTTCTGGTTGTGTAGCAAGAGACTGAGTCCAACGGCCATATGAGAGCGTGGTATAAAAACAAGGACACCTGATAAAACGAATAGCACAACGTGCAGTGATTTAACGTAGTGTCGCTGTTTGGAAGGGACAAGACACATCGGAGTTTGGAAGTGGTACACGTGGGTGGAGTCAGTTGGCTGGATCAATAGTGGGACCCACTTGGGGGACAATGATATGTTAATGATAAATAGATATGTCAGCCAGTCCGGTCCCTCTGGAGAGACAACGTCGATTTCCTTTTGGTGGTGGCTTGTCTCCCATTCAATTGTCATTATTTTGTGTGGACCTTAGTGTAAAAAGCCCAGTATTGGCTAACGACTTTATTGGGCTTTGCAGGACAGGCCCCATTAAACCCGTCCTCTTTTCTTTTGTTGTCTTTGTAAAACGTGAAGTTATATTTATATGGGTTAATTGCAAAAAGTAATGGTGGCGAAATAAATATGTAGGAGAAGCATCGGTTATTTTAGGTGGTCGGTAAAATGTACAGGTGAATTTTTTTTCCATTTGCAATCCGTTAAATTTGACAGATTTCAGACCAATATTTTTTGAAATCCCTAAAATACCTTCTTCAAAAGTAAACCCTAAACTATTCAAACCATAAATAACGAATCCTACACTACCTTCTCCCCAAATTTAAACCCTAAAATTACATTCTCCCCCGAAACAAACCCTAAAACTCTACCCTTAAATCAGGGGCGGGGTAGAATGGTTATTTCATAAAAAACTAACGATGTTAGTCAATTTGTAGACATTTACAATACATGAACAATGTTTTTTATAGACCCAATAATTCACCGTTGGTTTATATGATTATCCTTATTTTTATTAGGAATTTTGACGTGGTATGCTTCCAAATGTGAAGTATTTGTTTTTTTGATTCATGTATGTAATACAGTAGTTTAAAGTTTGATATCTATGTATTTCTATTTTTATTAGGTAAAAAAGATCCTTATTAGAATGAGGACTAAACTTATCAAGATACACTGGATTTGTTAGATAATGATAAGAATACATTTAAATAGTATATATTTTTGTATTTATAACAAATTATCAATAATACAACCCCAATAATTCAAATCCAATAGAATTCAATCAGCAAAAGATTTTGATGAATATTGCATTGCCGTTCTAAGGTTTTCTCGTCATGCCGCTTACGTTATCTTCTGTTCAAATATTATATGTCTTGGTAAAATTTTCTTGTCATAGTACTTATAACCACGATAAGAAGACAGAAACCCAAGAAAAACACAAAGGGTAGAGCAATGTTTAAACTTATGAATAGAAGTAGATAGAAAAAGAGGATAACAAAGACAACCAAAAGTAGGAATATTAAGAAGGAGGATCTTTTTATTAGAGTACCTGAGTAGAAGAACTGGAACCCAGTAACTTGGAAAGAACAATGTTGAATAGATAAGTCGCCATTTGGAACACATAATGCCAGAATGATGGAGGCATGGATAAATGAATATTCTTGTCTTACCAGACAAGTTATCCTCCGAGTGAGATCTTTGAGCAACCTCGACTTGCACCTAGTGAATTCGAAAGTCATTATGCGTTCTTCTCGTATCGGCATAATTGGGCCATAAGTACCTATAACCGTCCTTTTGACGTTGAAGTTTGGGACATGGTGCACTCTCGTAGGGTGTGTCGCAAAAGGGATGTTCGAGTGCCATTGTGCGAGTCTCTTTGGATCCTCCCATATTAGTTTTATTCTCAGTTTAAGCTAATTACGTGTTAATTGATTCTTGACTTTCAGTTTCCGGAAACCTGAAGACTCTATAGTCAGCGATACAGCTCCTGTGCCATAAAAGAAATGATCTTTTGTTTGGTTTTTATTTTCTTTGTAGCTCTCTCCTGACAAATACATTATCCTTACTTATAATGAATTGGAAAGCGAAGTTTGATTCTTTTGTACATGCTTTTAACTTCACATGCAACTAACACTTAAACTTACAATGTGTTAAAAACAAAAAAAAATCCCAAAACAAGTTAGTTTTGGCCTGGACTTGCTCATCACATTTCATCTGGAGCCGAACCCAAAAGATAGTCGTGGTCTGGACTTGTTCTTCCCCAACAGCTTCATCTGGTTTAACCTTTCTTCTTCTTCCTCCTGCTTTTTCCCTCTTGAAGCTTCTTCCTTTTGTCTCTGAATCTCTTCAAGTTCCAGGTACCGCTCTTCCTCTCCTCGTTGCTGCTCCGGAGCTTCCCTTCTCTGAGCTTCTTCCGCTCTCCTGTCCTCTTCGAGCGTCTTCTCCAGCTCTTCTTTCGCTTTCCCATCTCGTTCCTATAAACCAAATGAAGATCACAACCCCATAACTTGAGGTGCAAGAACAAAACGACAATACTTATTGAGGGGCATTACTGATAATCAATACTTAGGGAGTATATATGTGGCATATACCTCCTTCTGTTTGGTCTCAATAAGAGCAGCTTCCCTTTCTTTCTCAAGCTGAGCTACAACTTCATTGTGAATTCTTTCCCGCCCCTCCTCCAGTAGCTCCTGTATCTCTAGCATGATCTCCTCACGGTTCAAGCTCTCTTCTACTTTCCTCTGAATTGCTTCCTCTACAATCTTTGTAGTCTCTTCTTCAATCAGTTTAAGTTCAGCCACCTGTTGACGCCTGAGAATCAAAGAGAAAAAAGTCAAGCGGGAACACCGTCCTTCACAAAGGACTGGACAATACCACACTTTTGGTTTCAACTAACACTACAAGTACAGCTTCACATAACTAGACATTTCATGATTCTTTTCTTCGTTTTCTATGTAACTATAATACGCGGCAAACTGGCCTTCATGGCGAAAGAAGCACTGCATTTACATACGCGATTATGCTTGTAAGGAACACCTCTACCTAAATCCCGACCAGAACAAATGAGTTTCACAACCCATAAACAGTAGATGAAGGAGGCATCCAATTTGATGGTCAAATAAAGCAAGATGAGAAATACAGCAGTACCTTCCTTTACAAAAAGCCTGCGGAGAAGAATGTCAAGTAACATGGTCTAGTTTTAAAACTTGTCATCAATTAAGTTCCATACATTTCACATAGTGATAATGCAGACATTTTGCTCAAAAAATCTATCTAATTGTTCTGCAAACTTGGAGGGAAATATTAGAGAAACCGGGTTAGATTTCCCAAGCCTATCAGTTTACAAATGATTGTTTACTCTAACTATTACAAGTCCAGTTAGAATTGCAAGGAACGCCAACTTCAGCCTTTTGGTTGTATATTTACTCGAATCAACAAAAAAATATGTAGCCAATGGCCTAATGCCACAACATATATAGAGGAAAAATGCTACAGCCTTATTTCAATTAAAGCGCGGCTGTAAGGCAACAATCTATAGTACATCATGATCTAAAACTGAACTCTATAAGAGCCCAACATAGATATGATGAATGGCATTCCAAGACAAATTCAAAATTTAAGGAAGGGGCACTTCGAACATGGATCTAAAGATATGTGATACCTTCAAAAGAAAAAAATGTATCCTGATGCACAAAGCTCCCGCCATTAAGGGGTCATAGGTGATACTTCAATTTAAAGGGTGGAAAGGTACTTGAGATACAGTTTAAAGTAATCGATAGTGATACCTTTTCTTCTCTTCTTGGTCCCTTTTCAACTTTTCACTATCATTTTTATGCTGTATTGATCCAAGACTTGGACTAGAAGGTTTGTGAACAGGAGACAATGATGGACTTCTACTTTTTTGCCTCTTGTAACGCCTTGAAGTGGGAACCCTTTGTTTTGGACTTGGAGATCGATTTTTATGGCGTCTTGGAGATACAGAACGACTTTTACGTCTGTATAATAACATGGAATTATATCAGCAACATCAAAAACATTAGAAATCAATCAATATATATAATATCCATTAAGCATCTTACCATCTAGCATGATAAATACAGAAGCATGTGCAATTACCTTATAAATTGTTAAGAATAACCTTCGTATGCTCCATCTTTTATCACATGAAGAGGATTATGTCACAATCGAGCAACAAAAGGACAACCGTGCCATCACCTGTTCACTTCACATATGATGCGAAGAAACTGAGTTTTTTATTATCTATTTTACTTTTCTAATTAAGAGCATTCATCCTATGTGGCTCTCACAAATGGTACATTTTGCTCCAAAGTTGCAGCAGGCTTCAAAGATTTTCCATGAAAAAACAAATGTCCGCAAAAAAGTAAAATGCCCATGGAAAGACCAATGGTTGCTGACAAGACAGGTGACATAATCTCCGGATTTTAGGACAAGCAGCAATACTTGGCCGACAAATTGATCATTGAGTAAAGTTGCATAATCAGCTCAGAAGACACAAATGAAAGTCACGTTATAGAATAGAAACAAAATAACACAAACTACTCGCTGCAACTAGTAAATGAAATTTCAGCAATAAAAAATGATACCAGGTAAAATTCAACATTGAACTTAATATTCCCATCTGAGGTTTCATAAGAAGACATTACACAAGTTACAAGTACACTCAAAACAAACCATTTCAATTTGATACAAGGAACTAATAGAAAAGGATAAGACATGTACAGATTTCCACTCCACAAGAAAACTGAGAGTCCTCATTCATTGCTTTAAAATTAATTACATTGACATGAACAAGCAAGAGTATAGACGGGATCACCTGCTATGAGAAGAATATGGTGACCGGCTTCTGTCCCTTCGGCTTCGCCTGCTATAACTATGTGAAGGTGAATGCCTTTGCCTATGTGAAGGAGAACGTGACCTGGAGTGAGACAAATCACAAGGCATCTTCTATATCGTCTCACAAAATCTTCTTAGAACAACACTCCAACAGTATCGACAATGCTTGCTCTGCCATATCATAAATAACCCAAAAATCCCCGAATCAACAATAGTGATATGCTACTGAATAAACTCCTAACACTGAATGTAAATGGTGATACGAAGTCATCACATCATTGCCATTCATATCAAGAAGTCCAGTATCAGTTTTCGCAAATGAATAAACTTGAATCCACAAAATTAGTAAGTTCCAGTCCCTCATTCTGCTGAATACTATCCCAATAAATATAATCAGCAACAAAACATAGCATCTGAAACAGCTTTTTGTTTCACCTGAAAATCCAATATAAACTCATAAACCTAAAGCTCAAAAATTTCAGCTTTTTTTTATATATAAAATCATAATAAACCTTAGTTTGGGAGTAATATCCGAACTTTTCTTTTGCCCTTTTCGCGGGAACCAAACAGAAAACTTGGGTAAGGGATGAAAGAGACTCAAACTACAGATTTTACCCGGGAGAACGGTCTGGAGCTGGCGATGCTTTCACGGAAAATGTTACATAAACCCTAAAAACCAAATTTTTCTGTGGGACTTGAATTTATAGATGAAAAATAAGGTTTCGTACCCGAAATTTCAACTGAATTCGATGAATTGAACCTGTGGAAGGTAGATTTAGCTGCTGCTACTGGACCTGCAAGGTTCCTAACTCAACTGTTTTTTTTTCTTCTCTTATTTGAGAAAGAAATGAGCCTAGTTTCAGTTATATGTTTATTTTAGATTTAAAAAAAGTTATTATTATTTTTTATTCCCATTATTCGAATTTGTTTTGTAGCATGAAAAAAATGGTTATGATATAAGAAGGAATTAAGGAAAAATGGATTACTTACTATAAAAAAAAATTAACGAATTAAAGTTTAGGTCAACCAAAAAATAAATAAAAGTTGGCTTAAGATAAGTAAAAATTAAAGACAAAAAAAAAACGAAGCTGAACGAAGAGAAAGAGATCGTGTAGCGGTTCTGTTCACCATTTTCTAGAGAGAGAAACCGAAACGCAGTCGACGCGGTGAGAGAGAGAGCTCCGATGGGGAAGGCTGCTATCGTGCGCCGTGATGTACTGTTACCGTTCGTCCTTGTTTGCTTCGCCGCTTGCCTGGTTCCGATGGCCAACGCCATATGGCTCAACCTGCCTCCGTCTGGCACCAAGTGCGTCTCTGAGGAAATCCAGAACAACGTCGTCGTTTTGGCTGATTACGTCGTCATCTCCGACGATCCCACCCTCAACCCCACCATCTCCGTCAAGGTCAGATCCCAATTTCCCCCTTTCTTCTCTATCTATTTGGGAATTTGAGGGGAAAGGTGCGATTTTTTTTAAGGATGACTTTGAATGCGATGTGTGTCTTTCAGATTTGTCGTTATTTTTTAGATTGTGATGTTGTTTTGGTCTGTTTGGTGATATTTCTTGACGGGTCTGGTTTTGTTTTTAATTGGGTTGTGAAGTAATTTGGGATTTGAGTTTCAGTTCCTGCTATTGATCACCATTTTAGCCTTTCTGGGTTTCCTAGAGTAGAACAATAATGGTATACAATTTGATCATTCAGATGGGACGTGTTTGAAGAATTGTGTAGTAACTAGATATGATATGTGTTATGCATGAGTTCTGTTCGGTTACTGGGAATGTGTAGAAGATAGAAGCGAAATTTGTTTGCATTTGAATTCAGTGATATCGCATCTGAACAGGATTGCACTGATGATAAATCAAAGCTGTTCATGATTGTCAATTCTTGTTCAGATTGTACCATTGGGTTTGCAATACAGGTTGATCTATGAATTAACATAGTTATCAAAGTATCTGTCTGAATAAAGACGAATTCTCCTGAAATGAGTGTCCGCTTACCTTCTCTGGAAGTTAATAATGCATGAAATATTAGTTAGCACACATAGTAGTAGGGAATCAAAGCATAACTTCAGTAATCATTAGTCTTTGCTAAAAAAAAGTAAACGGGGACACTCATTTTGGGTTGGAAAGAGTACTATTTTGATCATATTTTGCTGTCCTACACAGGGTTGACCAATTGCTTATCCCTATGGCACCATGTGCTGATGATTGTTTATTGCATGGCAATCTTGGTTTCGCTTCTAAAATTGCTAGTTTTTTTATCAGCATGTTGTGTGTCTGTGCTTGTACTTCATATGCTCTGGTTAATCAAACCGTTCATGCAATAGACTATTACTTTTGGTGAACTCGTCGATGTATAAATGCATGGATTATTGCTCATTTGGTGAGTTCTTCCTATTTCTCTTTGGACTCAGTACCATTTTTCTGAGTTTGTAGTAGGATTGGATTTTCCATTTCTGAGATACAGTTTAGATTTGTTATGTTTATATTTAGGGGATGGTGATCTCCTTTTAATTGCTTCCTATGTCATAGCAGTGTATTTAAATAGAAACTAAACACCGAACTCAACATATAAAATAAATTTCTACATGCATAATTTGCTTGAAATGTTCATAGCAACTTCTGTTCTCCTGTAGGTGACCTCACCATATGGAAACAATCTTCATCACAATGAGAATGTGACACATGGACAGTTCGCATTCACAACTACTGAGGCCGGCAACTATCTGGCATGTTTCTGGTTGGATGGCCGTCACCCGGAAAATGGTGATGTAAGTGTTAACCTTGACTGGAAAACCGGAATCGCAGCAAAGGATTGGGAATCGGTTGCAAGGAAAGAGAAGATTGAGGTCAGAATTAAGCCATTTATAATTCAATTCATAGCTAATAGAGTTAATATTGAGATGAACCAACACTAGAAGAGCCAGTCTTTGAGCCTAAACAGATAAATTACCTAAACTGGAAACAGAACTGTATATAAAAGCTTAAGAGCTGAGAAAATTGTAGCTGATATTGCTTTCGGTTATAAGTATGATTTTGCATGCTCCAATTTTTAGGGCGTTGAGCTTGAGCTAAGGAAGCTTGAAGGAGCAGTGGAGGCAATACATGAGAATCTACTATATCTCAAGAGCAGGTAATTTTTGTAGCAATGCATGAAATGTTCATGCTTCTGCACTAACATCAAATAAGCTGACATAACTTCTTTTTCCTGTCTTTCTTGCAGAGAAGCGGATATGAGGATTGTGAGTGAGAAAACAAATGCCAGAGTGGCCTGGTTCAGCATAATGTCCTTGGGAGTCTGCATTTCGGTTTCTGCTTGGCAGATATGGCATCTAAAGCGCTACTTCCAGAAGAAGAAGCTCATCTAGAGTCCACTAGCTTACTTATATGTCTTGATGAAACATGATATGCTAGAAAGAACGAAAAGAAGAAGACCTTTGTTGTTTCTTCTGTCTTCCCCTTTTATTTTTTCTTGTTGCAGAAGGAATTTTTGATGCCATTAATGGAGTACCCATCATTTACAGCTTGCTTCTGGATACATAAGAATCATAGGATGTATCTTATGCAAGAAACTAAAAGATGAGACATGCATTCCTAACATTCTACTACTAGAAACTATTTCAAAAAATTGCAGAAAGCTTATTTGTGTTAGAAAATGATGAAAATATTCTTGACAAAGATCTCAAAAAAGGCATATAACTACCAAAAACATTTTGATTAGATGTAAAAAAAACAAATTAGTAGATATAAAAAGACCCTTTAAAAGATAAAATCATTAATAAGACCAAAAAAATTATCAAAAAAAAAAAGAGACAAAAATTGTATTTTTTGATATTAGGGTCAAGAGGTATCTTCGTCATTTTTTTTTTTTTGTAAAAATGAAAGTTTTTTTTTTTCACATTAATATTTGAAAGCTTAAATAACTGTAGATGATGTTTCAAAATTAAGGATGGATAGTTACGTACAAGAGACTATAACATACAATAACTATCTACAATTTTCCATAATCCATATTAAGAAAGCATCATCTTCGTTTTATTAACTGGAAAGCAAGCTAACAAGTCGATCAAGTTCAGCAACAATGGGCTATTTATTAATCAGAGAATCAAATTGGAATGATTTAAATGAAAAGCAAAATGTCAACCCTGGAAGTTTCAATCTATTCTAACTATCTTGCGGTTCATATACCTGAACTTGCATATCTCTTCAAAAAATTCATTTTCACTACTAAAGTTACTCATATTGTGAATCTTTATCACCATGGTCTTCAATCTCTTCCCATACTTTACCAACGACTCAAGAGTGCTCATCTTTTGTTCAGCATTTAAAGGCGATCTCACTGTAAGCACCAACTCCTCCAAGCATGGAATGACAAACCCAGTACTATCCAGCTGAAAAGAGGGACAAGATCATTCTTTTAGATGCATAGTTCAAGAAATATACAGAAAATCCAACTTTTTTATGTGGTTTTGTTAGCATACTCACATTGTTCAGGCTGTTCTTCTGGTGAAGAGCCGCAAACATGGCTCCATGAATCTCAAACTTTTGCAGCTTGGGATGGCTATTAAAGAAATCAAAAAGATCAACCTCTGGGAAGGGATGTAGGTTTCCAAGATCCCCAGTGAACTCCACTTTCATGAAGAGATGTCTCACCTCACTTGCCCATTTGAGCATTTTGCTTATTGCATCCCAACACCACTGCACCCCTTTGATGGACAAAAACTCGAGGGCCTCAAGTTTTCTAAAATCAACCATGTAAACTCTTCCTGAAAACATTTATCAGAAAACAATGTCAGAAACAGCTATGGCTTGAATCATTATCTAGTTTTAAAGTAGACATTTCTCAAAAGCTAATTACCAATACTGTTGGCAATTGAAAGATTCCTCAAGAACTTGGTCTCAGTAACCTTGATCCAACTACAACCTTGTATGTCAAGGGATTCAATTTTCGGGGAAGTGAGAGTAAGCGAACAGTTACCAACACCATTAAAGTTCAACTTGCATTTCTCTAAATTTGGCAATGCAATTGTCACTGATCCAAGTCCTTCACAGCCAAGCAGCACCAAGTGGGTCAAGTTGGGGCATGCTTGGAGTGCAGTAGACAATGCATGATCATCTAATCTTGCACCAACGATTTCAAGATTCTGAAGTTTCTGGAAGATATACCGGTTGGGGTAATGGCTCATTACCACTCCCCAGAGCTTCAAAGAGCTCAAGTTCAATGCAGAATTAAGGCTATCCAATTTGAAGAGGCTATCTTGACATGAATCATGTTCAACAAGGTTGTCAATTCGAAGCTCGAGGCTCTTAAGAGATTGGCCTGCAAATGATAACCATGAAGTAAGGCCACAGATGGAGAATTGGCTGTAGACAACCAGCTCCTCTAGCCCAACAGTGGAGGAGATCATCTTCAGGACAACCTTGTCAGGACTCTCTTTTCCACTATAATTGCCAAAAGAGTTGCGAGGGAAGTAGAGGCTCCTTATGTAAGACAGTGAGTCCTTCCATCGCTTGGAGACACATTTGCATTTGGCCACATCAGTGGCGTTGTTGATGTAAGACAAGATGTATTGAACAACACAGTCAGGGAGAGAGTCCATGCTCTGCAAATAACAATCAAACATGTAATGAACAAAACTAGTAGAAATTTTTAAAACAATATGGCACATTGCTAGAATATAGCAATGAAATGATTATGATAATGTAAATCCAATCCGAGATTAAATATTATAAAAACTCAAGTTTTACCATGTCAAGAGTAAGTTCAATCCTGAAGGTTGTGTAAATACCATATGAAATAATAAGCTAGACAGCAAAGAAGGAAAAGAAATGACTGCTTCATGAGCTAAATCAATCTGAGATGAATAAGCTTATCAACACTATGCAATTATTGGAAGCAACATTGTCCTTCTACAGGACCCACATAAGTGAGATATATTGTCCCAACATCGACTATTTTTCTTTCTATTTAGGAAGGTGTATAGCCAAAACTTCATGGTAATTGGAGAACTGTGCCAAATTGGGTATGCAATGAAGATTATAATGGTGCGAAATGCACAATTCTGTGTAAACAACAAAAATCATGTTTCCAACTAAATCCCAGATAGAAAATCACCATTTTGGCACAAACCCAAGCGACAAATTGACCTCAGAAGTTCAGAGATTTGTTCATCTCCTTCTGATGCACCTTTTTCCAGGGGTTTCATCAATTAAAACGCAAAATAAATATAAAAAAACATATGAGAAATTCGGAAGTTGCATTGGCATTCAAGAGATACGCAAGCTTCACACATTCAACAACTGAAGAGATGCTACATGAAAGTTTCAATATCATACTTGGATTCAAGCATAAGAGCATCAAAATCAAGGGAAGAAGAGAAAGAAGAGGGGTCGCTTTCAGCTTACATTTCAAAATCGAAGAAGTTGAGTTCCTCGAGAAACGCCCTCCCAGGAGGTAACGATGGGTTCAACTCTCTGCCGAGAGAGAAGATGAGACGGATTGAAATTTAGCGAGAGAAAATGGGGACTTTATTGAGAGAGAAAAGGTAGGGGAAGGCGCGGAAGAAAAATAGAGATCCGCTGGTTTCAAAGTTTTTTTTTTCAAATTTTGAAAAGTTTTTCAGAATTTAGAGAGAAGGGAAGGAGGGACTTCTTTTTACCGTGTTTTTTTTGAACTTTTTTCCTTAATCAAACAAATATGATATATTGTGATCGAATTGATGTTTTCTATCCCTCCGCTCCATTTTTGTGTAGATTGTATAGTAAAATGGGATAGAATCTACACTAAAAAAATCAAACAAACATGAATTGATGTTTTCTATCCCTTACTGTATTTTTGTGTAGATTATACAGTAAAATGGGATATATTAAAAAATGGTTCAATTCCAACTTGTATATCAAATATTACACCAAAAAGTCAATCTTAATTATTTTAATAATAAAACGATATAATTATATTATTTTACTAAGACACTCTACGTGTATCATTTAATTAATTAATATTACCTTCTTTTTAAAAATAAATTGCCGCAATATTATATATCAACGAATGACATACATAACAACTGATGAAACGACCAGGGCAATAACCCACGCAAAACCTAGGCTTGGTGGGAATAAAATTCATGCAGCCAGCTTCTCACTGAGCATAGCTCGCGTACCGCTTACAATCAAACTAGACCTAAACGAGAGGACCTAAAACGCAATAGATGCGCATCTAATCCAGACTAAATCTAACACTAAGTCATATTAGTTCTGACACCAAAGCCAGACTGAGTTTGAAACAAAAAACCAGATTAAAACTGACACCAAAATCAGACTAACACTGACACTTTATTAACTAAAACATAAGGAAAAAAAGTAGCTAAACCATGATCTGAAGAAGGACTACCTTATGACGAATCTTCACACTCATTTGAACGACGGACGGATCTGGTAGAGGAGCCCCAACAAAGACTGGATTCAATAGCAACAAGGAGGAAAGGATCCGGAGAGGGGGAGAGCATGCTTAGAAAAGCACTCATCTCCTCTCCAAAACTTTGACGGCACAAAAATTCTACCAGAAGGGAAAGAGCCGTAGAACAAATAATATCGGTAAAATATGTTATAAAAATGTATTTAATCAATTTATAAAATATAAATAATACGAATGTTACTCAACTAAAAAATAATACTATATCATAAATATTATATTACAAAAAAAATTGTTAAAAATAAATATTACATTAGTTATTAGATAAAATAAAATATAAATATTATGTTTTGTAAACTTATTTCAAAAATTGACTTAACCAATTGGTTGAACGTTTGCTTACTAATTGTGAGGATATAGCTACAAACCTTAATACCAACAATCTTATTTAAAATATTTTTTATATCATAAAAATTATAAAATATTACTTAATTGTTTGGCTTATTTGGCGAAATTGTTATGGTAGGAGGAAGGGAGTGGATTGGGATAGAATTTGGGATGCCCTTGCATATTAACTTTCTCCCCAAGTTTCCTTCCTAGAATCTAAAAAATAAGAGGACTTTCTTATAAAAATTCTAAGACATAAACAAAACAGAAAGTCTTCATAAAATAATGATAATTTAATTTTAAGAAATTACAAAAACACATTTAAACTAACGAATATGAATTTAATAATTAAAAAAATATAAAGTAATTTACAGAGGGTATAGTTTCAAGTTTCATGCGTGAAATAACAAAAATTATTTTCCTTCTTCTTGTAGTATTTTGAAATCTAAAATTCCAAAAACTAGGATCCAATTGTCACTATATATTTGGCTCAATTTGTGGACTTTACAGCAGCAGTATCGAATCTAATTTCACTGAAAGAACAGGAAAATCGACCGCACTGAACCGATGGCTAGCGGCAACGGCGGATCGAAACCAAGCGAAGAACAGCTGCGAAGAATGGCGGAGCTCAGCAGCAAAACCCTAAAGGAAGGCGAGAGAATTCTGCCTCCGACTCGGAGACCTGACGGCACGCTCCGGAAACCCGTCCGGATTCGTGCCGGATACGTTCCGCAAGAGGAAGTCGCTGTTTACCAATCCAAAGGTGCACTGGTACGTGATATGGGTATGCTTATATGAGTGTGTGGGTGCTGTGAGGAAGAAGAAAGGTGAAGCTTTATTTTTCTGGTAGTTGATTTGGGCGTGTGATGATAATTGTGTGACCTTTTGTTTGGGCGATGAGAAAATTGGATTGGCGAGTGTAATGTAGGTGTCTATTGGAGTGTTTTAGTGTTAAGGGTTTAAGTTTAAGGTAATGTCTGTCTATAATGTGCTGTGTTTGGTTGCCTAGAAAGTAGAGGAAAATTGACAGTGAAGTCCTAACATGAGCATGATGGTCTTTTCTCCTCCTATACGAGAATGGCACACATACAGAGAGATACTTTTTTCTTTCTGTTGATTATAGGCAATAACAATGTTACTTTGGTTCAATGAAAAACTTAATAGAACGAACAATCGGAAGTATTTGATTTGAACAATTTATATGTTCTGAAATTTAGCCAATAACCAATGGAGAACACGATTTTATTTGTTTGCCTCTCGAAATCAACACATTGAATTGGGTGCTGTAATCTCTGTCCTGTGCAGTGGAAGGAGACGGCTTCACAGAATGGGCCACCTGGTTATGATGCAAAACCCAAGACAAAGTCAGCTAAAAGACATGAAAGAAAGGAGAAGCGGATACAGGCATGTTGCTATTTGTTATTAATTTTATCAGTTTAAACTCGTTTCTTTTTAAATGAAGTGTTTCCGTAATTTTCACTTGGCATGTGCTTGATGACCAAATATCATATAATCAATGCAAGCTCCTTGTTAAAATGCTATGTATTTGATAGGTTTCTAAGTTGAGTTTATGTCGAAATGGAACGAGCTGCTAGTTGTGTAAGTCTACTAATTTGCTATGCAGGCTTCTCTTGAAAAGGATATGATGAACTTGGGGCCTTCTGAGCAGGAAGCAATGTCACCTCTTAAAGATGTAGGATCCACTCCTCCGGACTCAATAGAGGGATCAAATCCCGGAGACATGGCTCTTCTGAGTCTACTCATCCATAAAAGAATGCGCGCACTGAAGAAGAAGGAAATGTTCAATTTTCTTCCTTATAAAGTACCTATTGTTCACAGTATAATTTAATATTCTGATTCTGGTTGGTTCTGTGCTGCAGGTTCAGCTTACAGAAGCTCAGCTACAGAAAACCGCATCAGAACAGTTGAAAAAAATGACGAAATTGGAAGGCTGGCGGCTGGAGCTGAAACTTCTAGAAGACAAGGCAGGCGAGGCAACGATATCACAGTGAGTAATTAGGTTTAGTGCTGAGTTAGTGTGCAGAAGCTCTGGTCTTTATATCAATGGCTGCTTCTAATGTAAAGAGTGGATTAACCAACAACAGGTTCATAGATCCAGATTCTTGTTTCCTCTAACCTATAAGGTTGCTGTGCTCCAATCCTCAATTGGAACATTTTATAGTCGCCTCATCTAGTTTGTTTGAAAGGAACGCAAAAATATCAAATAGACCAATGAATATGTTTTACATTGTAATCTTCACATGGCAAAAATATTCACCATTCCAGGATTTGAAACTGATGAAAGGGGAAGGAAGTTCAGGAAATTACAGTGGAACAAAATTACACCAGCCAATCTTTGCAATATAAATGATGAAGTAAATGCGAACTATGTTTTTCCTGATTTTTCTTAATCTTTTTTTTTTTTTTTTTGCCTTCCTAGAACTATATACCCAAGGAAATTTTGTTTTCCCTCCCCTTTCTTTCACAACATTTTGGAGCTACCTCTGGCCTCCATTTGCTTCTCTTTGCCTTCGTCTCCGGCCAGATCGGTCCAATAACACCCTACCATGCCGCCGGAGCCGGTTAACCAGGGATATGTCACTACCATTGTCATTGCCATCATCACTGTCACTGCTATCATCTTCATCAGTTGAAGATAAAACTACAGCCGGAGAAT
>JAYMSW010000353.1:0-24281 GCA_036897725.1 Erodium texanum | reverse complement strand
ATTGGTTGTGTACCTTAAGAGTGGTTTCTAATAGATCTCACCTCTCTCTCTCTTTATATATATATCTATATATATTTTTTTACCGTTGGAGGGTCCAACGGCTCTTTTTTTAGCCGTGACAGCTTCCCATTCATCTAGATACCATCTGAGGCTGTCCATCAATGATCGGCAACCTGCTTTTGATATCTCGGGTGTCAGGGACCCGTTGCCAGTGCTTCACAGTGAGCCGAGGCCGGCCATTGGAGAGGTTTGATCGGAAGTCCCACCGTGGATTCTCTAAGTGGGTTGGTTGGGCAATGTATAGATGCATCACCCAAGTGAACTAGGAATTGTGTCTTATAAGTAACTCGTTTGAGCGATACAATATTCAGTCCGTCAAGGAGACACAAGTTCCAGCGTTCGCCTGAGCTTAGCCTGGGTGTCGTAGCGCCATTTTTGTATAGTCCAAACGCACCCAACTGGAAACTATTAGCTCTTATAATTAGATGGTCAAGAATTCAAATATTACAACGATAAAAATCTTAATCCTGAGAAAAGAATGAGCTGTCAACTTCATGTCATGACCAAAACCAAATGCAATTCGGAACTAAAAACTCAAACACAGCTAGCATTTCTGGTTTTGATTAGGTGTTTTTGGTTGAGCTACAAGGACAGTCACCTCTGATGTCCAGTTTAATGCAAATGGTAGGTACCAGATCCATGATATGGTGTTCTAAAATGTGAAAGCCGTTGACTAAAAGGGAAGGCTTGATTTTCTATATGCAACTTTGGATTATATTCATATCCAATATCTTCTTCTTTCTATCCTTTAGGTTTTAGTTTAGTTAGGTTTACCGGATACGAAGCATGAAATTGTACAGACCTGGGGCTGGGTGGGTATGATAACTAAAATTCACGTGTATGGCTAAGGTTAATCCACGCGTCCAATAAACATAAAAACAAAAACGTTACTCAAATATATTTGATCTGATTTTCAAATTTACGTAGGAGAAGAACATAGGATCCGTGTAATATGTAAATACGCACGGTATATATATATATAGCTTCTTTATAATTAAAGATTGCGAGGATATACGAAGGCGCATGAATGCAAGGGAGAGGAGACAAAGAAGGGATATACGATGGGCCTCGTCCCGGCACTCTTGGTCCTCGTCAGGTTCCTCCAGGCACAGTCTTTGGTTCTTCCCATGATGTTGTGCTCCTTCCTGGTCTTTTGCTTCCACGTGCCCTTGTGTTGGTGGCATGGGGACTACTGCTGCGGCTCTAGCTTTTGGTATGTCCACTTGGTTTAATGTTGTTTTGCTTGTGGCTTATGCGGCGTATTCCTCGGAGTGCGTCAAGACACGGTCGTCTTTTTCCAAGGATGCCTTGTCCGGCGTCGGAGAGTTCTTTGGTGTTGCCGTGCCTTGTGCTGTCATGGTTTGGTATGATCTCATATCGATTAATATACACATCTTCTTTGGCTTTTTTTTCTTCTTCATGGTTAAATGATTTGTGGTTTTGTAGTCCAAAATGGTGGTCACTGGAGCTACTCTCCGGCCTATTTTCAGACCCAAAACTAGAGACTTCCGTACTTATGATATGGTACATTCTCTTTTTGTTAAGAGTTCACGTCACAGTTAGGTCCTCATCGTCCCCAATTCCAACACAAATATTTTAATTTTATAAGTTAAATTTTAATATTCATTCAGTTCTCCAATAAATTTAATTATTATTGATTAATTCTGTAATCGAATCAATTGAAGATATAATTTCTTTTATATAATAATAGTTTCCTTGTAAAATAGATTTGAGCTAATCACAAGTATTTTATAATTATTATTTGATCAAACTAAAAATGTGGAATAAACAATAAATCAATAAAATCTTACATAAATTTTAGCATTTGAAGTTCTCAAGTTTGTGAACCCCACAAAATATTATTCAAATGTTTGAATTGATTATCAAATTCTCTTAATTAGTTGTGTTATGGACTCTTGCATATATATTTTTATTTTTTTGTAAAAGTTGTTGTCAATTTTATATAAAATCCGAAGATATACATACTATCTATTAAACGTTCAAGGCAAAAATCCTCACAATCTAGACTTGGTGGAAATAGAATTCCTACAGTCATTCTCACAAAGTATAGCTCGCATACAGCTTACAATCTAGACTTAAATGAAAGGACCTGGGCATATTGGATGCGCATTTAAACAGACCAAAGTCTGATACTACCCAGCCGACGCTGACAACTTATTAACTAACAAAAATAATTAAAAAACAACAGCTAAAAAATGACCCGAAAAAAGCTTCCTCTGAATAGAACTCCACGAACAACTAACTCTCGAGAGAGCCATGTACGGGTCTGGATCACGGTCGGACCAGGTCAAGCTAGGCGGGCAAGGACGGGTGGTGCCAAGGGGGACCGAGAGCTGTCGAGCTAGGCAGAATCCAGCAAGAGTCTGATACTCCCCAATGTTGTTTAATTATTGATCTACATAGCAATACGCTTAGTTTTGTAGGCTTTTGACCTTTTATTCTGACTGTAGCTTACCTTGGCTCATCGCCTCATCCCCTAGCCTTACTGGGCTTGCACTCCCCATATTCGGTCCTGGTTCTACTTACGTTAGACCCCTTGGATTCTAGACAACTTCAATTCAGAAAAGATTAACAGGTGGGAGACATTAATTTGCACAGGGCAGCAATAAATGCAAATGATGCAAGAAACACATAAGAACATGAATGAAAATAGAGGAGCACTTACAGGGATGGGTATCCTTCTGTCATGGAAAGCAGCATGAGATGCAAGAAACACATCACCAATGGAAGCTCCGTTGGCCTAAAAGCATCTACTAATTAGTGTTAATATAAGAGATTTGGGAAGAAGGGCGGCAGAGATGTTTATCCCTTTTGGGTGCATTAAAACATAACATAAACAGAAAAGTACTTAAAACATTCTTCAAAACACAAGACATACCTTGAAGCCACCAGCGGTGCCTGCATTTATGATAAGATTAGGCCGCAGTGTCTGGATAGAAGCATAGGTTAAAAGAGAAGCAGGAATCGTCCCAACACTATCAACCCCTGAATAAAAAAAAAAGGAGTGAGAACCCAGCCATGGAGATGTCAAAAACTATAAACTTATCCTTTATCTGACATTACAGTTAAATGTCTGTCTTCTGAATGAACTCACAGCTGTGCCCACATTGGCACAGGCCTGAAATTGGCTCTACACAATTAAACTTTTTAACATAAGGCGAATCTAATAACTGGCTGTGCTAGATAAATTTGAACAAAAATTTGAGCTATCTAAACATGTGACGCAGAAACATGACTTGAGTGTAAATATCGTAACCAACAAAAAGGTTAACAGGTGGGAGACATTAATTTGCACAGGGCATGGGTATTGTAACCAACCCATTAAGACTTTGCAAGTACCATATCTATGTAACCGACAGAAACTCATTACTAGATTATGAAAGATGCAGCTACAAAGCGATATGATAAGGTTTTTACATTGGCTGGATCTAATGACTGGCTACGCTAGACAGATCTGATCACCAATCTACTGATACTCCGTTAATAACAGCGTATAGTAAAGTGCAATAAGGCTTGTGTAATAAGCAACAAAAAGACTAAATAGGTGATAGACATTAGCACAAGGAGTGGATATACTAACCAACTTATGGGACTTGACTAGTATCACATTTATGTAATCTAAAAGGTACAACACCCATATTACCCAAAGTTGGATAATCCAAAGGACACGGTTAGAATGATAGACAATACCCATGGCAGACAATAAGTAATTCAAAACAAGAAGTAAACCATATTACCCAAAGTTGGATCTTTTCCTGGTCCAATTATATTGATATGAAGACCTTTGTATATACCATGATACCGGGTCCAAGGAAGCTCTTTTGGGAACCTGCAGATTTTGTTTGAACACATTAATTTGGTATTTGGAACCTCATATCAGACACTAAAGCAAATGAAAGTTAACAATTTGACCAACAGCCAATTCTCCAGCGGAAAAAAGTTGGAAATAATTTTGGATTTACCTTGTACAACTAAAAGAAGTACTTCCTCAACATAAAAAAAGAAGAAGCTAGAGGATGTGAGAATTATATTTAACCAACCAAGTTTGTAACTCAGCTACCAGTCAAAGATTTCAGCGGTAACAATCAGAGCCAAAATCAACAAATCTCCGGGATGGATCATTATGACTTGAGAAATCACAAAAAGACAAAGCACTTAAACAGGTTACACATACTGAAATGCATCAAAATAACCCAAAATGAACTCCACTACTCCAGCAACTTCGTGAACAAACACAACAACCAACATCGAATATCTGATAAAGCGATCACAAACCCTAAAAGTGACCAGAAACAGATAACAAAGTGGACTATAGAGGAAGAAGAAACTCACACGGAATCGAGGTCCTCGGTGAGCTGAAACTTCTCAACTAGAGGTAATGCCTCGGTCTGCATAGCTGGTAGCACAGCAACAACAACAACAAAAACGAAAAATCAACATCCAAACTGCAACATACGAGCATATATACTTGAAGACAGAGAGAGATATCGAGAGGTACCGATGATGATGACGATGGTGGAGATAGGAAGCTTCTCAGCTTCGGCAATCACGGCTTCCTCTGCAGCGTCGGATTTGTCGCCAGGAGGGGAGCCTTAGCCATGGGGATCGATTGCGCTCAGTAAGATCGGCTGGATTGGATGCTATGTTTGGACCGTTTTCCGGGAAAATATTTGGGGGAGGGAGAGAAAATTTTCAACAGGTATCGTGTTTGATTTTGGGTCAGAGAAAGGGCCTGGGCGGGCTGGGTTCGGGTTTGACCCGTGTAACTACTTCGAACTTTCATTTCAAGTTACAAAATAATTCCCAAACAATTTACTCCATATCTGGTTTTTTGGGTTCCGTACTTTTTTTTTTTTTGTATCCTGGTCCCATAATTTTTTTTGGATAGAGTCAAAAATCTAATTTATGCATCTAGTCTGTTCAGATATCTATATCAAAACAAAAATGATAGAAAATTAAGTAATTTGATTAAGATAGATAATTCTTCGGTGAAAATTCTTAAGAATCGTTGTAGAATCATATTCGTAACACGACTAAAACCCTGGACAACTAACTTGTTTATTTATATGATAATAAGACAAATTTCTTCCTCCCTCTCCAGCTCAGCCACACTCTACGTGATTGTACGACAATTTTCAATACCCTCTTAGCTTAAAACAATAAGTTATTTCATTGAGGATTTTTTAAGTAAATTTACTCACTTCAAAATAATTTTAATGTTCTCTGATCTAAAGTAGAACTTCAAATATATGACTAAGTAACGGATCATGTATCAACCTTCAAGCATAACATCAAAATAATATTTGAAGATGCTTATTTTGTGTTTCACCACTTAACCAATCCAACACAGTCTTGTGTTTTGCAATGACATATTTTTTACCATATTTCAATCGCTTTAAAAAAATGATATTTGTCTCTATAGTAAAGGGTACTATGGAAATACCTGGAAGATAAAAATAATTTTTTTATGAGAATGGTTGCTTTTGGGATAAAAACAAGAGAGATTATCGTTAGACATATTGGTATATTTAGATTTCCCTTTACAAAATAATAGAGTTAGTAATAATGATAAAACACGAACTTGAGTTGGTGGATGAAAATTTAGGACAAGCACACATTATTCTATGGACTATATATCTAATAATAAAAGAATTTAGGACAAGCACAGTAGATAGATTTTATCGACAATCAATGGCAACCTTTGGTTGTACAAATAAATATCAGATTATTGTATTCAATGAATAGCAATATATTAAATGAATTGTATCTTACATGAAAAGTAATTTTAGAGAAGACATCTACCTTTTCCAGTAATGATTAGTTGGGTGTGTGCTTATTTGTGGTTTCATTTGGACTTTGGCTGCTCGTCCCCCGTCATCATAATACTATACAGACGACGATCAACTCTTATAGACCACTTTCTTTTTAAACTCGAAAACAAGTCTAAACTATAGTGTTCCTGAAAGTAAACAAATCATTAGGAGAAGCAGCAGTGGGATCCCAACGGGGTTAATGGCCGGCGCTGCCGTTAGGTAGCATCGGAAAGGTGTCCGGCAGAGGCATCTCGCAGTTATCACCGTTGAAATAGATTCTCCGTGGAAGACCCCATCCGTTACTGAACGTGAATGCCTCCGAATCCTTGCGCAGAAGTATCTCCGAGGTCACGGAGCCCAGGTCATCTCCTCTCGCATGCAAAAGCTCCGTGTTGTAGTAGTTTATCCCCCAAAACAGCATTACATCCTCTGGACAAGTTGTTGTAACTCAGACATCGTGGCATGGCACGGAGATGTATGTATGTAGAGTTAAGAGTTTGGAAGTACCTGCAAAGCCAGAAGAGGGAAGGGTTGTGCTGTTGAAGCTAAATGTGCTTGCTGGCATGCCAAAGGCAGGGTGCTGAACCACTAGGTTCCAGTTGGAGTAGTTTCGCTTGTAGTTGTAATTAGAGACTGTCAGTTTCACCCTCCAATACTCCATGTAGCTGGTCTTTATGTGCCAGTGGACCCTAATCGGGCACATGTGGTCTGTGCATCGCACTATTTCTGGATTACTGACAGAGCTCGAGGACGAACCTTCACTGATACATGTAAAGGGACAGATCAGATTGGATTTGAACATATCATCACAAACTACCCTGATATGTGTGACTTAGACACATAGTTCAAAAACAAACCTTAAGCATAAATCTGTATTTTCATCTGCTGATCTGCATCCACAACTACACTTTGGGCATGATGTGATGGTAGGACTGTAAAATGTTGAGAGAGACACACAGCAGACAGGTGTTTTTTTAGCCAGAAAGCTAGAGTAAGTGCATGTTGATTTCCATGTTCCTGCAAAACCAATATGATATTTATTTAAGATCAGATTCTGATATCAACTAAGCCTAGATACTTGTTGTTCAGTTTAGATACTTACTGTAAACTTGAACTTCTCTCCTGCCCCCAATGTCAGAAGAAACCGTGGGTTTGGCATCGAGAACAGGGCCACAAGTGTAGCCTATGTCAGGTGCAAGCAACGTGAGGTTTGCCGGTGGCGGAGCAGTGACATTGTTACCCAAGTTGCCAACTTTAATGGCAAAGGAAGAGAAGGACGTGGCGGGGCTGATGCCCCAAGCAGTGAGAAGGCCGCCGCGGCAGCAGTTCTCGGACATGTTCACTTGGGGAGAGTCCGGCATGAGATCAACTATCTCAGGTTTTGTCATGCAGCAGTGTGGTAGCTGGTGCCTGAAGGCCGTGCAATTGCCTTGCTTGGTAGCGAAGGCACCGGTCATTGACCATATCACCTCATCTTTTGTCCATGTCCAACCTAGCTTCCATCCCGGGTTGTCTACATGTCGATACTGATAGAAATTCTGGATTGTCACTCTTGCCTGCAACAAATCATACTCAATTGACTATTCGCAACACATTGTTTTGACTTTTCACCATTTATACATGACAGAAGGGGTGATAACAACAATGACAGAAGGGGTGATACATGACAGAAGGTGTGATAGCTTCTATGCAAGCCTTCCTCTTCTTGTGTAAAGCGGAGCTGTGGGATGATTTAGACTCATCGGTCTCTCTTTTGAGTTCTTGAGTAGAAATGGTGTAACTTAATCTGAAGACTAAGATAGTGATCAAGTGGTGACACGACCATTGACCCACTGGGGTGTAGATTGAAGAATCAAACTCTGATGCCATGGTAAAACCAGATCTACCTAGAAACTCAAACTAATAGATGAAGATCCTGTGAGGGGATACACATCTGAAAAGACTTGAGACGCTAGAAACTGACTAATAGATTTGCCAAATGACGTGAGGAAAAAAATGAAGTGATCATGATAATACTAACCTCATAACCATCATTTGGATACCCGGTAATGTCAAAAGTGACGGTAATATTCCCAGTTGGATCCAAGGGGTCGTAGCAATCTGCACGGTGTATAATACAGTAAATTGCTTAGCAAACAATCATCATACCCAGAAAGAGGAAGAAGCAAAAAAGGAAGAAGAAAGCGAAAAAGGCTATGCCTGCTAAGTTGCAGAGAGCAACTAAGAATACTGACATCAGAACAAAATGCCATACATGAGAAAGAATAAGCTCCATATTCTTCTGAATGTGTTTGGATGGATAGAAACAGAAAATCTTATACTGATATGATATATACGGACAAGAAAGCTATGTGCTGTACTACTCTGGAAAAGGCCAGTAAAAAGGAGCAATAACCATCGGAGATATCAACTAACACAAAGGCGAAAGTTCCCTTTTGTAACCCATTCAAGGAGAAGAATATTTGCCGGACTATGAGCCTAAGCAACAGAATATTTATTTGGGAGAGCTTTCTTGTCCTATATAACATCTCAACAAACTAAAAAACGAGAGCCGTACAACCTTAAACTCATGACAACCTCGTGCCTATGCTCGATAAACAGATCTCACACCAATCACGTTTGACTAAAGAATGAGCAAATTAAAGAAATCTATACATGTGGAATACAAGATAGGGTTTCTTGGAATTCTTCTTAACTAAAAGTAGAATCAAATGAGAGAATAAGACATGTGAATATTCCAAGGAAGCTCTTATATTACTTCAAAAGCTTTGTTTCCAACTTCAAAGGGGCTGAGGTTTTGGAGTTACCAACCCTTTATGTTTGACTTATCATTACCAAAATGGTGCAGCAGGCTCCACTTTTTCCAGTGATTATGTATAAACACAAAAAGTCAAGAACATAGGCTAGTGTCAACCTTCCATACACAACATATGTGGCTGCTTTGAATGGTAAGTGATTATTTTAGTAATGCGAAAAGGACATGCTATCTACTACGTGATAGAAAATGAATTGATGAACAAGTTCTTGTCATGTCAGCAGATCAGCACACCAAAAAATTCAGAGGCAGTACCAGATCGATGAAAGACAAAAAGGCATAAGGCACAACTTGCAATTGCTTGATGCTAACCTCTGAAATTGATGTCTAGGAGGTGGAGAGATATTTGGAATAATTGATAGATGCATGTAAACTCCTATGGGGCATTTCCTCGAACATGTGGAGGGAACTTATCTGCAAATAGTTTTATATTAGTAAACCGATAAACAAAGAAGGAAGTAGATGGCAACATCTACCTAAACTATATCAACACATCCAATATTTGAAACACTAAGAGGCTGTTTAGGGGCAGTGGAAACTACGATGAACAAGAAAAATAGTACTCAAGTTGGCTTAGTTTGAACAACATCTCTTAATCCAAATGATTTGCTACATGTAAGATCGCCATTCCAAGCCGCTGCATATGCATAAAATTTAGTGAGAGAAGCCCAAAATACCTCCAACAAGGAAGCCGAGGCATCTAAAGAATCAAGCAAGATACCTTCCTGCACATCAAACAAGAACATACTACTGTTGCATAGACAATTGTCAGGCTCGTTCTCAATAACTAAAATAAAGAATCTTTAAGAGATTGCTATTAATGGATAAACACATAGTACAAGTAAATGGATCACCCTCCATATAGTTTCATGTTTGAAATATTACAAACATGACCAAATAAGCTGCAGAATAAACAATTTCAAGGCTAGGCATAATCATAACATTTCAACAACTTTTATTTTTACTTCATTCTTTTTCTTGTGTTATATCACATATATGTAGGACACTCGAAAAGCATTATTGGGAGGATAGTGAAGAAGAAGAAGAGGCAAGAGGCTCGTGCACGACTGAATTCGAAGAAGCTGTAATAGGGTTTGCCTCTAGTTGCAGCATGAGGCTCCCCAATATTTCGCTCAATAACTTCTTGAACTCTTCTTCTTTAACAGCTTTCCCATCATCCACCTTCCATGTCTTGAACACGTCATCCATGACCTTTTTTATCTGTGGAGTTTTAGTGCCAAATATACAACCATGTTTGATCAGTTGCTGAGGAGCCTCATGAGCACAAGGTATACACATCGAGTAAACTACATTCTATGATGCCTTGCAATGACATTAAAGGAAAGAATGGTGCGTGACATAGGTCTAAGGTTTAAGACAAATTACTTGAGATTAACATATATTACCTCATCAACTGCACCTAGTAGAGGCAGGCCTGCAGAAGGAGCCAACACATCTAATGCCACACGCACATACTCCTTTGAGATTTTCCCGTTTCAATCTTTTGGCACATCTTCCATGGATGAATTTAGCAGCTGCATTGTGCATAGACATGAGCAAAACAGAAATGAAATCAATGGGCTACTCGTTTGGGTCTGGGAAATAGGATCAGGATAACAGAACAAACCTTGTCGAGTTCAAACTTATTGAGTAACAGTCTCCTGATGGCACTTCCATCAAAGGTGTTTTCACTGTGTGCAACAATCACAGGCTGATCTTTCAGATGTTGAGCCACAGCTTCTGCTACTTTTTTGAATTCCACCAAGAATGTTTCTTGAGATATGGGTCCTTCCAGTTCATTGCTAGCACAGTACTGCAAAGCTGGTTCAACAATGTTGCTCATGACCTATACAACAATAGGGAAATTCAGTAACCATTTCCATAAAAAATTGTAACTTTATCTTGATAAACCAATTCACACAACTGTAGGGTAGTTTTGCACAATTTCTTTTTGGGATCGTTGCAAATAGCTATTGTGTACTATAACAATCTTTTACACATAACTAGCCTCAACTTTAAAATTCTACATCCAGCTACCTGAACTTTAAAAAAATTACATATGGCTCTTTTTCGCTGAAAAATGACGAAAATAATCTTGACCCTAATCTCAAGAAAGACTTCATACCTACCGAAATACTTTGATTAGATGTAGAAAACGGTTGGGTAGATGTAGAAAGACTCCTTACAAGATAAAACTATTTAAAAAGACGGAAAAAATAGTATTTGTTTTAGATTATGGTTAAGGGTAATTTCGTCTTTTTTGGCAAAAAGAACCATGTGTAATTTTTTGAAACTTTAGGCGGTTAGATGTAAAAGTTTAAAGTTGAGGATAGTTATGTGCAAAAGATGTATAATATGTAATAACTATATGGAATAAACCCTTTCTTGTTTGCATCATCTAAATGTAGCAATACAATTTGAATACTGGAAATTGAGGTTAAGTTGAAGAAGAGTAATTACCCATGGATCTGAAGAAGGGGGCATCCCCTGATCAACAGTCAGTTTTTCCAAAGCCCTGATAATGTAATCATGAAGTGATCCCTGAGGCTCTATCTGTGAATATAGGGACACAATCTCTTGTTCATAACAAGGATTACTGATGAATTCTTGTAGGTCTTCGCCATCAATTTGAAGAATCACAATGGGGTCTCGCTTTAATCCAGCAGCCATACCTATTAGAATATCTGAAAGAACCTCTTTGAACTCAGTCTTGCTCACATTATCTTGTTTGCCATGAGTGAACTCATTCAAAACCTACAACATGACATCTGAAAAGATCATAATAGGTTCATAATTAAAATTCATTGAAACGAAGCTATCTCCTTGAACCAAGTGCAGCATCTTGTTTCCTTTTCTACAAATGGCAGGATTTGAACTCACATCATTTGCTTCATCATAGTAGTTCTTCGTTATCAGGCTGAAGAGGTTCAACTAAAAATGGAAGGGCTCAATGAAACATTAATTTGATCCTTCCTTTTCATATATGCATTGCATTCATTCTCATCTTAACAAATCTTTCCCCACCACAATTAAGATATTGTTAGCCATAACTCCCACTAGCAACTTCACTGTCTTGTTCCTGTTATTTAATTTGACAGATAAATAAGGCGTAAACATCATGTAAACGTAGGACGGTGGTTGTGGGTCTTCACATTCTGTCAGCATGAGAATAATGCTATAATACCCTACAGCTTTCACTGGTTAGGTGCAAGATTATAACTTTTCTTATAAGCAAGTTCATGAGGAAGAACATTCATCTCATCCACATTAGTCACCAACTAAAAAGTCAAGGTTAAACAATACTTACAAACTCATTAAGTTGAATGCTTACTGATACAACTAGAAATAGAAATTTGAAAAACCATATTGCAGTCCACCATATTCTCACTTATCCTGAGAATTCATAAAACCAAATCATTGAATTTCAGTCGCCACAAGTTGCAGTCCACCTTGTGATGTGGCTAACTTTTTAACACCCATTCCACCACATAGATAAGAACCTTATTAAATTATTTATACATGTAAGTTTATTATATTGCTTTTGCACAAGAGTAGTTTTGCTGACTTAAGTCACAATTGAACAACCTTTACAGTTCAAGGTCAAAGTTCATCCATTAAAAGAGTTATCCAATGTCTGATCCAAGCATTAACCATAGCAACATGAGTAACAATTCAATTTAAGAAGAAAATATACCAAGTACTCGAGAAAGCAAGATGCTGAGTGTTTTGGCAATGGACTATATTACCAAACCAGACAATCTTAAACTTGTTTGGTCAAGATTGCTCTAGTATAAACAATCCTATTATCTAATTAAAGAATCAAATGTTTGGTGCCCCTTACTTCTACATAAATAAGGTTGATTGTTAACTTTGCTTGGTGTTGGTACACATTTGGCTGATAAAAAAAAATCTTGAACTTGTTAGCTGAAGACCAAAGAACTTAAGCATAATGGCAATGAACTTGATAGTTGAAGACTAAACGAAACTCACCACATACAAATAATACTCTCCTTTCCTCAATGCTCATATGCACATCAACTGTTCGATTAAATGCCTAGTCCAGAAACTCATCAAAACACTGTGTACCCAACTGATCAACACTAGAAAAACAGAGGAATCACTCCAGACAGCCAGTATATTGACCAAATTGGTAAAAACCCATCAAAAGCATACACATCAAAAACCCTCAAACTGAAACAGACCCAGAAAAGAAGAAGAAGAAGAAGAAGAAGAACCTGGGAGTAGATATGGTCGGAATGAGGGGAAGATCCAGCAAGAGTAGATGTGGTCGTTGTCTATGTGAAGCTCCTTGAACTTATTGGTAAAAACTCGTTCGTTCCCAACCAACTCCATTATATCCCGAACCGTCAAGCACGTGCCGCAATTGGGAGGGCTCGCCATTTCCTCTGTCTTGCGAGGCTCGTTATCGGAGATCCTTTGAGTCCCGTGAACACAACACGAGTTAAAGTTGTGAGAGACAGTGTTCTGGGTCGGTTCCTCTCCCCTGTTCAGAGCAGAGAAAAGATATGTGCTCTGTAGCTTCTGGTTCTCTATAGTTGAGCTTTTTATACCACAAAGTTGATGCTCACAATCAACTGTATTATTTGTACAAGTATTTTGGGAGCGGTTCGTGGTGGTCGAGATCAAAAAAATCGACATACATTAATTATAGTAAGTAATTGTGTAAATAATCGGATTTTTTTATAATAAGAAAAAATGCTCGTGAGACGATGACTATTTCTCCGGAAGCAAATAGAGGGGTGACCACCAATCGGTCTGTCGACATGACACGTGGAGCAGTTTGAGGAGCTTGATATGGGACCCATGACACTTTCTTTAACTCGTGTCGGCCCGTGCCGACTGTACAAGTGTCAACGTTGTGCGGGCTACATTGGCCTATTCGTCTGTGCATATCTGGTTTCATTTATACACTCTCTGGCTTAGGGATCTCCTATCACAACTGACCCGAATGAGATCTCCGAACACTTTGGTATTATTAACATGTGATTAGATCTTTTTAGCTTCAAGTCGTTTGGTTCATAACAGGGACGGAATCAGAGGAGTATAGGATATACCATGGCATACCCTTGTTCCTAAAGTTCTATATTACCGTAAAGTTATTAGTTACTTTTGATTTGGTATCTTACGGCGCTAAATTAGAGTTCGTATGAAAATAGTCATGGTCATTTGAAATTCTCCTACATATTTGACCATTTTTTAAAATTTAAAACGCTCATTTTTAACTCAAAACCTCTCTAACATTTCCAACAGTCCGATATCCAGCAAATCTGATTGTTAGTGGTATACCCTAAATTACATTCATGGCCCTGCCCCTGGTTTAGAAGAAGACTTTAGGTTGTAATATGCAAGTGCTTCCTTAATTGCTTTGTGTTGAAGTTGATGCATTGAATTGATCTATAATACGCTTCCATTCCATTCCATGTCTTCTGGTCTATGGCATCGTCAGTTCTCTTGTCAAGTCGAATCTTCTCACACTTCAAATCAACAAATACCTAACCTTGACATGTTGTCCATTTATGAAACGAATTGTCCATTTCAATCATCTTCTCGAACATCACCAGATTCTTTTTCTTTATTGGATGACATTTCTCCTATATTCACCTCACCTTTTGGATCGGAAGTGGAGCCCAATTTGGATCCCATCAAAGCAGGCCACCCACCATCTCTCTTATAAGCCCAAGCCCAACATCCTGCCCCAACCTAGTTCGTCACCCCCAGCAAACTCAGCTAGTCCCTCTCTATTCCCAGTTGCGGTCTAGCCTGAGCAGCCCACACAGCCACCACCATTGGACTCCCCCCAGTCTGCTTCTTTTAATCTCTCCTCACCTGCTGCAAAACCGAGCCAATCTGTTTCAACCCAAGCAACCCAGCCACCAGCTTTGTCTCGGGCCGTTCCACCACAAGCAACCCAGCCCTGCATTTGTACCCACCCCATGACAACCAGAAGTCGTTTGGGCATTATTAAACCAAAGGTGCCTTTTAATCTTGTTGTTTTATCTGAACCATCTCCTATTCGTACTTATCCTAAAGATGCTCTTTTCAATCTGAATTAGTATGAGTGACGAGTATAATGCCTTAATTAATAATGAGACTTGGGAATTAGTTCCTTGTTCCTCTGATGCCAACATTATTTGGTGTATATGGATTTTTTTTGTCATAAACAATGTTCTGACAGTACTTTTGAGCGTTATAAGGCTCGTCTTATTGGTGATGACAGGTCTTAGCAGGTGGGCATCGACTGTGAGGAAACTTTTAGCCTCGTCATCAAACCCGCTTCTATCCGCATTGTTTTGAGTATTGTTATTTCTAAGTCTTGGCCTATACACCAGCTTGATGTAAGGAATGCATTTCTACACGGGAACCTCAATGAAACCGTGTACATGCATCAACCAATGGGGTTTCTTAGCCGTACTCATCCAGATCATGTGTGTTTGTTGAAGCGGTCTCTTTATGGGCTTAAGCAGGCTTCTTGTGCGTGATATAAACGATTCACAGACTTTGTTTCCTCCATTAGGTTTTTCCAAAATCGATCTAATCATTCCCTTTTCATTTATTGCATTGGTGCTGATATGGCTTACATTTTACTGTATGTGGATGACATTATTCTCACTACATCGAGCCATGCTCTTCGTTTATCTATTATGGCTCGTTTGGACTCTGAGTTTGCTAAGAAGGACCTTGGGCCGCTATCTTATTTTTTTAGTATTGTTGTCACTCGTGATTTTACCAGTCTGTTCTTATTTCGGCGCAAGTATGCGGAGGACATTGTTCACCGAGCTGGTATGAGTTCTTGCTCTTCCTCAGCCACCCCTGTTGATACTCAAGGGAAGGTGAGTGGTACCAATAGTGCACCATTTGATGATCTTGCACTGAGTAGTAGCCTTGCAGGGGCGTCCCAGTACCTCACTTTTACTCGTCTGGATATCTCACATATTGTTCAGCAAGTGTGTCTTCACATGCATGATCCGAGGGTTAGTCATATGATTGCTCTGAAGCGCATCATTCAGTATCTTTAGGGAACTCTCCACCTGGGTTTTCATCTTACTCTTCTTCTACACAACACTTTCTCATACACTGATGCCGACTGGGTTGGCTATCCTAACACTTGTCGATCAACATCTGGTTATTGTGTTCATGGTCCTCTAAGCGCTAACCCACCATCTCCTGCTCAAGCAATGAGGCTAAGTATCAGGCCGTTGCTAATGTTGTGGCTGAATCATGTTGGCCCAACAATCTTCTTCTTGAGCTTCACTGTCCACTTTATCGGGCCACACTGATTTATTGTAACAATCTAAGTTATGTTTATTTGACCGGCAATCCCTTTTAGCACCAACGGACGAAGCACATTGAATTAATTATCCACTTTGTTCGAGAGAAAGTTGCCAAGGGCCACGTTCGTGTTCTCCATGTTTCGATTCAGTACTAAATCGCAGATATCTTCACCAAGGGTCTTCCACGGATTCTCTTTCGGGATTTTCAGTCCAGTTTTAACGTTTGTGGCCCTCCCGTTTAGACTGCTGGAATGTGATAGATACTAAATTTGTACTATCAATTTCAAACTCTGGGATTGAATATATCTTGTACATAAGTTTGAATAGCTTTGTGGATAAGTGTATATTGTATTTATACCTACGATATCAATAAACAAAGCAGGATTGGAATCCAAAACATATATCTAGTACATCTAAGTCATATTCTTCATAATCTGCATTCGTATTTATACTTACTACTTAATAAATAAAGGGCAGGGATTCAACTCCAACAAGAAGGGTCACAATGGGACCGTTCATACATGGTTGTATTTGAATGGACAATTTTGATCCCTTTGTCCATGTTCTTGATCCTATGCTAGATACAGAATTAACAGAACAATAAAGCTCATATAGAACTGTGAGAGGAATTGTAACTTGAAACTTAGTTTCTTATGAATTTTCTATTCAATTTTTACATATGCATGGATATATTTTACATAAATATATGTGTTGAATTCACTATCAAAATTGTGTACTCTAATTGACATGTTACCAAGCATCAAGAAACACACAACTGAGAAGTGAGATCCATGAACGTGCCTTGGGAGCAAGGAATGGTGAGGCCTCCCATGGGGTGGTTGAAACCAAACTCTTCCTCCGCGAAACTAAGCAAATCTTGGAACGACGGATGGTTCAGGTAACACAACGGAACCACAAATCGCTTCCTGTCCTCTTCCTCTCCAACGTAGACCGCGACGTGACCCTTCGGGACAAGGTCGAGCTGGTTTCTGCCCGAACGGGATGGGAATTTGCGAATCATGGCCGGGAATCGAAAACCCATTATCGCTTCGATCTTGAGTTGATATGTTCTTGACGGGAAAAACAAGTTGTTGTGTGGTTTTTGGTTTGGTTGTGAAGGTTAAGGTTTATTTATAGTACAACAGAGACAGAGAACATGGGATGTAACGAGGTCACTTCCTATAGTTGCGGTGGGTTGGGTCGGGTCAAAGGGTTGGAGGTTATTTGGCTCACATGGAAGTTGACTCACTCGCTTGTTCCTAAGCTCTTACGAAAGGCTAGAAATGGTTCGAAGGAAGCAAAAGATATCTCATTTTAAAAACCTCGCAATTGAACGAGTCAATCGGTAGTCTAATCATTAAGATATCCGAGTATTGACATGTGTTCACATCTATGTTTCTGCATATACGTATGCATTACATTATGACCTTATTAATTAAACAACCAAGAGTGCATGTGGATCTTGATCTCACATAGATAATTATGAGTTTGAAAATAGTATTATATTTACTATTTATTAGATTAATCGATGTCTATACATGACAATCCACATGTAATGTAACCCTACTTATAATTCTAATGAGGCTTGAATCTACAAGCTCTAAGATGGAGATGTAAATTTGAATAGTAGTGCGTCTCCATTAAAGACTTGGGTTGTATTTTTAAGTGTATGAATCATTCATATATTTAATAATAATATTGTTGCAAGGGTATATTGTAATAATAATAATAAAATACTGGAGTTTTTTTTTTTTTTGACGAAAACCTTGCTTTATTAATAGTGGGACAAGTCCCTAGTTACAGCAAGTAAGATAGAAGCAGGGATATCTCCACTGCCAAATTGGCAAACAGTCTGAGAATGGGAATGAGTGTCTCTAGCTATAAGGTGAGCTACTCGATTCGTTGAACATTTAATAAAGGACACCGAGACTCTATCTAACGTATGTAGTAGAGCTCTACAATCCATAATGATGCGACCAAGGGGCGATATCATCTGATGCGAGGCCTGGATAGCCATAACTACAGTCTGGCAGTCCGATTCGATCTCCACGTCTACCCAATGCATACTACGAATCCATAGTAAGGCCTCTCTGACTCCAATGGCCTCTACTTCTTCCAGGCTGAAGGCTCCTTGCCTGCATTCACTCCGTTCAGCCAGAACCGCACCCGAGTCTGTTCGTGCAATCATACCAAAATCATATTTCCTTGTGGCAGCAAAGAGGGCTCCGTCCACATTAATTTTCACTCTTCCGGGAGGAGGTTGAGTCCACAGATGAGGGGCTGCGGGCCTCACCACCGAACCATGTTGGGGCCGCACCTGCGCCATCTTCCATGCATGCAACTGTGCCATGGCTTCTGAGATCGTCAACCGGGCTGGCTTGGAGATATTATTCCACACCCTGTTATGGCGTTCTTTCCAGATCGCCCAGCGGCAATATAAAGCCTTATCTCGTGTATCAGGGGCCGGAAGGAGTAGATCACGTACCCAATCTGTAATAGAGGACCAAGGGCCTTGACCAAGAGGAAGCTGAGCTTCTGTCCAGAGCTGTATAGCTATGGGACAGGTGAGGAGGGCATGTGCTGCAGTTTCCAGTTCCGTGTTGCAGGTAGAGCACAATGAAGCAACTGGGACATTTTTCCGAGCCAGCTCAAAGTGGGTGTGAAGGCATTGACGGGCTGCTCTCCAAACAAATTCTTTAACCCGACTCGGGACTTGTGCTTTCTATAATGTCTTCCAATTAAGCAGTGTACTCACCATAGGGTCTTGAGGGTGATCTCGGGCTAGCAAACGGTAGGCACTACGTACCGAAAAGGTGCTATGGGACTCCGGTTCCCAGTGCCATTGATCATCCATGTTTAATATGCTCAACGGGATGGCCCTGATAAGGGCTCGGTCTCTCTCCGAAAATAGGTCCACAAGGATCTCATCGTTCCAAGTCCGATTATGAGCATTAACCAGGCTAGCAATAATGGTATCAATAAGAGCTGGGTGAACCGATTGCACATAGGGGAACTCGTCTGGCAGCCACAGATCTCCAAGGATACGTGTAGTCAAGCCCGTGCCAATAGATTTACGAAGCCTAAGTCGAAGGAGCGGTTGAGCTACAAGAACACTACGCCACACAAACCTGGGATTAGGTCCCAGATCAGCTGTAAGGAAGGACCCATTTGGATAGTACTTGGCCTTGTAAATTCGACTCAATAGGCTGTCTTCCCTTGTGACTAGCCTCCAACCTTATTTTCCCGACATTGCAAGATTGAAGTCTCTCAGGTTTCGGAAACCTAGTCCTCCTTCACTCTTCTTATGTCCCATTCGCTCCCAATTCATCCATATAATTCCCTTATTGGCAGATGGCGATGCTCTCCACCAAAACTTGCTCATTTGAGTCTCAATGTCAGAGACAATTCTGGAGGGTAGAAGAAATATGCTCATAGAGTAAGCTGGTAATGCTTGTGCCACAATCTTTAATAAGACTTCCTTCCTAGCTTTAGACAAGAATCTTCCCTCCCACCCTTGCATTCTTTTGCTCAGTCGTTCTTGTATGTAGTAAAATGATTGCTTCTTATGCTTATCATGTTGGGGAGCCCCAAATAGAGAGCACCTGCCTGAGCCTCATCTATATTCAGTATGGTACCAACCTGTGTCCGCGTTGCAGGTGGGGTATTGGAACTGAAGAAGATCGAAGATTTAGAGAGATTTACTCGCTGACCTGAGGCTGTTTCATATTGGCGAAGGAGGTTGGAGACATATGTAGCTTCCTCTGGTGTGGCTCGGTAGAATACATAGCAATCATCAGCGAAAAGCATGTGAAAAACAGTCGAGGCACCCCTTGCTACCCTACAACCGTGTATGTGACCCTAAGCTTCACTGCGGTGGAATAAGCTCGAAAAACCCTCAGCACATAGGATAAATAAATACAGGGAAATAGGGTCACCTTGTCGAATTCCCCTTGTAGGTAGCACCAGTCCTATTAAGGAGTCACAAGCATGGAACCAGTACTGGATTGTGGAAAGGCATTGCATGATAAGGTTCACCCAGTGATCTGTAAAGCCCATCTTGTGTAATATAGCTTCTAGGTACTGCCACTCCATTCTGTCATAAGCTTTACTGATGTCAAGTTTCACTGTCATGCCCTCCACTTGACCTTGTTTCCTCTTCAGATAGTGTAATACTTCATAAGAAATCATGATATTGTCTGAAATCAGCCTGTCAGGAATGAAAGCACTCTATGTCTCCGAGACAACCTGTGGGAGTAAAATTTTAAGACGATTAGCAAGTACCTTGGATATAACTTTGTAGAGTACATTACAGAGAGCAATGGGACGTAAATCATTCATGGTCTTAGGAGGAGTTTTCTTAGGGACCAAGACCATATGCGTATCATTGAGAGCAGCCTTCATCACCCATGTACTCACGAATTCTTGCACCAATCTAGTAATATCAGAGCCCACAATTTCCCTATGTCTTTGGTAAAAGGCCGGGGTCATGCCATCTGGGCCTGGTGCCTTGTCAAGATGCATGTCAAAGAAGGCTTTTTTAACTTCCCCCGGGGTAACCATTGCCAAAAGATGTTCGTTCTGTTCGTCAGAGATGCTACAAGGGATCCCCTCTACAACTTCATCGTATTGCACCTAGTCAGCAGTGAAAACGGAACAGAAATAATCATGGATCAGAGGTGATAAACCTATCTCCGGGGTCACCCAATCTCCAGCTTCATTCTTAAGTTGGGTGATGGTACTGGTTCTTCGCCAAGTGGTAGCTGTGGCATGGAAATATTTGGTATTTTGGTCTCCAAATTCCAACCAAAGCTGCTTCGATCTTTGCCTCCAGAATTGTTCCTTTTGCAACAGTGTTTCATGGAGCATGGCCTGGGCTTCTCGGTACCGAAGCAAGCCCTCAGAATCTCTACGTTTATGAAGCTTTTTAACATCCTTGTGGCACATTTTGATTCGGGAGTTGAAGTTTCCAGTAACCATTCTCCCCCAGCTCTCTAAGGCCTCCCCGACCTTATGAATTTTACCCTGGACATCATTATGAACAGAGGCTTCCCATATGTCTTTGATTTGCGAGCACATAGGGAGGCGTAGTCACGAGTTCTCAAATCTGAATCTCCTCAGGCTACTGTGTCGGTCTTGCCTGCCTACCGTGAGAACGAGTGGGCAATGGTTAGATACCGTGACTTCTAGGTTGGTGAGAATCGTTGTCGGGTATCTTTCTTTCCACAGACTCGAGACAAGAGCCCTATCCAGCTTAACCTCCACCCAGTCTGGCGTACCCTAGCCTCGTTCCCACATAAACGGGTATCCATTCATCTCAAGGTCAAACAGTCCTACATCCTCGACTGCGTCTTTAAACTGTGTGATTAAGTGGCTCGGGTATGGCGCTCCCCCTCTCTTTTCATTCGGCCACAGTATGTTGTTGCAATCACCTATAACACACCAAGGTATATGTCCGGTCAGATCCCTGCCTAATGATCGCAATAATTCACATGTTTGTCCTCGGAGGTTTCGGTTTGGTTCCCCATATAACCCGGTTACCCTCATATTTTCACCTCCATCAACTTTCGCAAATACATCAATATGGCGAACTAAATAGGACCGAAGCGTGATCATATCCTTATCCCTCCCCAATAATGCCAGTCCTCCACTCCTTCCTACAGCGTTCACCGAGATAGCGCCCTCAAATTTCAACTGGCGTCGCACCCAATCAATCCTTTGGGTATCACATTTAGTTTCACTGAGGAAAACTAGCATGGGTCGCTTTTGAGCTATTAACTCTTTAAGGAACCGAACGGTTAGAGGGTTCCCAAGCCCCCCGTAATTCCAGGCCAGACAAATCATTGTGTCCGGCGGTGCTCAGCTCTTGAGCCCGCCGATATCACCGCAGTGTCATCCACAGTAAATTGATTTTCCATATCCATCTGCACAGTATTGAGGTTGAGTTCACCTCCCGGATCCTCCTCCTCAAGCTCATCGTCAAAATATTCACCTTAATGAGTTTGGTCCAGAACATTCTTCCTTCGTTTAGGGTCCTCCACCCTCCCTCCATCAATATCCATCCCAGATCCAAGCTGCACTGTCGGTATCCGGATGTCCCCTGGCCTGACATAATTTGGGGGTCTTGTATTGAGCTCACTGCTTCTTGGTTCTTTGCCCCGGGGTCTGTCATCAGCTTGTGTCTACCGTTGAGTTTGCATGTCGGGCGGGTCTATATGGGCTGGATAGAATCGTGCCATATGGGTATGTCGACTAGAGCCAGTTTCTCTCCCCAAGTTCGCATTTACATTCTCCTGATTCCTCACATTCTGTGTCTGCACTTTGCCATACCTCAGTACTCCATTTCCTTCAAAAGGCTCTCCAGGCCTATCCGATCGTAGCCATTTAGCTCCCCCAGTGTATTTATGCATGTGAGGCAGTGCCCTAAGCCAATCCTCATATGGTCTACTGGTAGAATTTCCCACCGGCTCGGAGCAGAATTTCTCAGAGTGGCCCAACCGCCCACACTTGAAGCAAAACGGAGGGATTCATTCATATTTGAATGTGACCCACATGACAGTGCCATCCTTCTTCTTCATGCTAACTCTTCTCCGTAAGGGCTTATCGATATGTATCCGAACTCGAACCCTCATATAATCTTTCCAAGCTCCCTTGAGGTTGTTTGGGTCAGTATCAATAACCCTCCCAACAACTCTTCCAATGTTTCTAATAGCCGCTTCGGATCAATAACACGTGGGGAGATCGTGTATCTGCACCCATATCTCAGTTCATCAAACGTCATTTCTCTTGGGTTCCCATTCTCATTCAACGGTTCCAACAAAAGGGGTGCACGATTATAGGTCCACAGACAGCCCTCTAATACTCTCTACAGATCTGTATCGGAGTAGAATTGGAACGTGAACAGGTTTGGTTCAATTGCCCTAATCGTAATGCCCTGATCTGGTCTCCATAGGGCAGCCAGGAAAAAGCGCATGGCTTCAAAGTCAAAGAACCTATCTGTCATTAGGGTTCCCACAAGGCACCACTCTGGCCTGGTATCCTCAAGTACCTCCAGTTCTTCTGGTCCCTGCGGCTGATTCAAATCGATTTCTTCCCCATCTTCGTCCAGTTGGATATCAGCCCACATATACTGTATTTCCTCGATACCCTCCTCGTTAGCACGATTTGGGTCCAGTTCGTGTGAAGGGTGCCTCCCACGTTCTAGAGGACTGGCTCCTTCTCTGTTCCTGTGCATCACTGTCGATCGATCGCTCTCTCTGAATTAGTGTGGTCATAGATTTGCCTCAAACCCTAGCGCCGTCGAACGTAACTCAAAACCCTAATGCATGTCAGCTGACAAGACTAAATACTAGAGTTTTAATCCTTAACTTTTGCTAGCAAAATCCACTCTTGGTTTGGATTACAGGCTGGATATTGAAGTGGACGTTCATTTTTCTAAGGGAAAAGGAAAATACTATATTAATTATTATGCATAACCAAAAGAAAGACAACAAGGGTTCACACTACTCAATAAATGTATAGTTTCCTTTTAAATGAATAAACCCCATTTTCTTGTTGCTTTTATTTTGGTACTAACTACTAAGCCAACTCCTCGTAACAAGCAAGAGCAAAGCGCTAGCGGTCCAAAATGGAATACCATTTATGTATTCAAATAAATATAAATATAATATTGGTTTTATTTCGCTATCATGCACCGTCCTGGGTGAAGTATGTGTATAATATGCATGCACCTATCGAAATCAAATCCTATTTTATCCAAAACTGCTCATGTGTTGCAGTTGACATGCACCAACTAGTTAATCATTCTAGAACAGCTTGATATAAAAATAAATATGAGTTAAATCTAATCACAAAGCCCTTAGGTGTCATCGGTTTTGTTATATAAAATAGGACCAAGAAAAGAACTCAAGATAACAGGTTAATGTGTCAAGATATACATATATGTTAGATATTAGGATAGAATAGTATTATTGATATTTTTTTTTTGAAACTATATTTGTATTGATATTGATTTAAATACACTGAATCTTTATAATTATAAAGATGAAATGAAAATCACGAAATTCTATATGTCTTTTGAAATAACTATGTCGACTACAAATTTGCTCGATGATAGTTTCGTTGGCCAAAAACCATCTCTCAAGATTTCTCGTTCAAGCTCTTGGTAAACGTATCAATTAAAAACGTCGTTAAAAGTGGCATGCTTAACCGACTGAATGAAAACATCGTCCAAGCTTACACTCTTGACCGACGACACCAAAATGTTGGTCAAGTAAGAAAACT
>JAYMSW010000352.1:0-24283 GCA_036897725.1 Erodium texanum | reverse complement strand
CGCGTCCGGTAGCGGTGAGTTTGTCGACGTCCACGGGGGAGTCCATGAAGGGGGAGGCGGCGACCATGTACTTGCCGGAGACTTTGTCGGCGGTGAGTAGGACGTTTGTGGTCTGGCCCGGTGCTATCACAATAGTCTCTAGGTGGAACGGCTTGACGTAGGTGGCGTCGACCTCAACGACGGTGAGGTTGTGGCCGGCAATCTTGAAGAAGAGTTCTTCGTTGAGTCCAGCGTTGATTAAACGCAGCATATAAGTTTTGCCGCTCTCCACGGACAACTTGAAACCCCCTAATAAATCACTTACATGTTCATCATTAATTTCAACGTGTTAAAAAAAAAAACTTAACAAAATAGTAATGAGTGATAAAAAAATATATATGCCAAAGTCTTATCGAACCCAAAAAAATTTAAGTCGATGAGTAGTGGTTTTAGTGTCTTTCTTCATATACTTTCGATGCAGATATACTTGAACAATATATAATATGATACCTTTGGTAGAGCAGTTGGGGACGGGGCCTGGGTGACCGTTGATAGTGTGGGCGTCGGACACATTGGGGGCTAATCCAGACTTCACAGCTTCGTTAATCACTTGTTCAGTGTCCGATTTCCACCATTCCGCTGACAGTTTAATTCAAACTGTTAACAATGAGCTAAATTAATGTAGAGATTACAATCTGATTAGTGTGTTTTTTATAATTAAATACCTAAAATGACAACTACTTCGCGGTGAGGCTTAGGGAAAGGATAGGGAACGCCGCGCTTGGGGAGGATGACAATGGCGCCGTGGACGGTGGCTCTAAGCCAAAGAATGTGGGCGTGCCACAGCAGAGTGCCCCTCTGCCCGGTGACGGTGAAGTTGTACACGTACTGCTGCCCTGGCTGGATTGGGCATTGGGTTATGTACGCCGGCCCATCGGCCCACCCTGTTTGAAGTTGTCTAATACCATGCCTTTTTATTCAAAAATAAATAAATAAATAAATCAACTTTAAGCCTATAAATCCAAATGGATGAATATAATTAAAATAAATATCTAATTTTTAAAACTACTTACTTTAATTTTGTATATGATAAAAAAAAAAACACAAGATATTTTGAGTGAGCCGGTTAAATTCTAATCGGACAATTTATAAATCTCCCAAAAAATTAGGACAACAATATCTCAGTTTAAATTTCAATATATCAAAGTAAATAAATAGTCTGAACCAAAAATTAAGATTGATTCTGATGAACCGGCCATGCACACTCACTCACCAGTGGATGGTAACATTATATTTGACGTGGTTGACCACTTTGACCAGCACCGTATCGTCTTCCCTGGCGTAGAGAGTAGGCCCTGGGAACCGCCCATTAACGGTCACGATGGCCTTGCTCTCACACAACCTCGTCGTGTTCTTCATCACCACCTGCAATGCATGTCCATTATTATATATATATATATATCACCATGCAAAATGAAAATATACACACATTGATATGTACGTATAGCACCAAAAAAGGAAAGTGTATATATATATATCCTGGCTAGCTAGCTAGACCTACATTGAACTTGTAGTGCCGAACTTTGCAGTCAACCAAAACTGGAAAAACGCATGCGGCTACAAAGATTGAGAATCGGAGCCAAGAAGAACCCATTTCTCTGATACTCTTTTCTCGGCGACGGATATGGATTGGGTGGGTTGGCCGGAACGGCCTTATAAAGGGAATGGGCTTAACTGCTGGCATGTCGTTTTAATTAGATTAGGTGAAGATTATGAGTTTTTTTTGCTTCTTTAGAGACAAGATTTCTTTGGATATTAATCCCATTAATATGGTGCACATCTTCATTTCTTGCTTGTTACTTAAAGTCGTTCTCTATACATGGTGTTTTCGAAATGAAATAAATTCATTTATTTATTTTTGTCTTAAGGTTATTGTGTATAAATCAGGATGCGTGTCTGTCCTTTTTGTTGCCACATTTTCAAAGCTTAAGAACATATAAAACTCATACAAGCTAATTAGGCTCTAGCTAACAACGGTTCAACTAGTTTGAACGCAACATGAAACTAACTTGTACAAATAGCATAAACCACTCTCGAGTTCACAGTTTTTGCAGTTCATCACCTTTTAATCTAAAAAGAGTGACAATTCACCTCATTAAACCATTTTTTTAGAGTGGGTTGTTCTTTTCATTTTTTTTTTTTAAATACTATAAGTGTTTTTACATTTTTTTTTTTTGAAAAGGATACGAAGCTTCCCCTTTTCCTTAATTTGGTTCAATTCAAGATGTCGATTCATTATGAAACTTTGAGAAGTCCGAAACTTGTTTGTGATTTCTCTTTCCACGGATAGATGCAGAACACAAGAGCGATGATCGGAGTTGGAGTTTCGATTAAGTTGTTATTGAAAAGTCAAACTTCATAAAGATATTTCTCTTTCCACGAATATATACGACAATTTTCTTGTGTATTAAGTGTAGGTAAGAGTCAATCTTACTTATATAGAGATAAGAGAATACTACCACTTAGTTTTTTTAGATTATTATTAAGTTTAATGTATCAATAACTTAATTATAAAATATCTTTATATACACAGGAGCTTCACTCACAATTCTTCAGACACCAATCCAATTTAATAACTTTTAATTTAGAAAAGTAGTCACTGCTATAGAAATTAGAAATCTTGGAAACGATAAGATTAATACATTGTTTTTCATTGTTAGGTAACAGATGAAAGAATAAAATTGTAGTTCAAAAAAGAAAGAAGAATAAAATTGTGGTTGAGAAATGGCTTTCATGTCAAATATGAGATGGCAATCAAACAAGACCTTATTTAAAGGCCAATGGTCAAAACTATCGGTGGTTGCTAACTACTCAACCTCCTATTCCCTCATTATTATGGTTAAAAAAAGAAAATATAAGAACTCAATCAATTCAAATTTACTTTTAATTGGCTAGAACTTAATTGTCGTATATGAGATCAACATCCTCTTACAACTTATGTTACATATGTTCTTTTCTTAACTCAAATTGAATTGTACATATAAGAGAAGTTGTATGTTAATACATATATAGTGATATTCAATTTATTGGATTGATATTAATTGTTAAATCTACCTCAAAGATATGAGTTTACATACTACTTGATACATATTTAAAGCTTTCACTTATCTGAACTTTTAAATGGGTTAAAATTTAATATAATGTGTAGATTTAATAGCTTTCTTCTATTTATATCTGAAAATTTTAAAACTTACTGGTGTGGTTTCACATATAAAATCCCACACAATATTAATATCCAATTTATTTATTTATTTGTAGAAAATATTGCACTTGTAGCATCTAAATTTAGTTGTGGAAAAACACATAGACTGGTCGAAAGGGTTCATACCATGTTTTGTTTGGTAAGTTTGGTTCCGGGACATTGAAGTAACTCATGCTTCTAGACAGAGATTAAATTGATCATGTCATGTGAAAAGTGACCCCCTCCTTTTTGTAATTGTTGGCCTTTTATTATATTTTCCACCATGAGAAATCATTTTCTTGTAGGTAAAAAAATTGACCCATTACATTTACAATATTGACTCCACCCTCACTTCTAGTACCTTATAGGAGGGACCATTAGCTTCATGCTCTTTGATAATGTGGGTTCTTATATAGCAACCCATTACCAACAAAGGCACACACTTGGAAGAAAAATATAAAACCTGCTAGCTTGTTCTACTCATCATCATTGCTATCTCTAGAAGCTGGGATTGGTTTCAAGAAATAGCACACACGTGCATAAGAAAACCTAAATTTTTACAAAACAAGCTGCTATATGTTCCGAGTTTATAAAAGTTCTGATAGTAACATAAATGAGATTAACGTTTACTTACGTCATGCTTAGCTATAATGTCAGTTGGTAATACATGTGTGACTATGACTCTCAAATAGAAATAATATGTTTTTTTTTTATAGAATTAATGTACTTTATATGATCTGATAGATTGAAGTAAAATAAAAAACACAGCTTTGTATCTTAATACACTAGTAACAGTGTTGCATGTGTTGAGTGAAGTGATAACGAGCTCACCCCTATATAAACGAGGTATATTATGTTTAATTATATAGATAGAATAGTAACATAATTATTTCACTGAAGATTTAAAGTTAAAATAGATTTGAAGTTGATCTTACAGTTAAAATGCGAAAATAATTTTTGAACGGTTAGAGTGTCATTAAATTAGCTTATAAAGTATTAAATTCGATTTTCTTTCTACTTTGAAAAATTGTTGAAATTATTTGACTGTCATATAAAAGGAATTAAAAACGTGAGTGTTAATTAAGATATAAGTTTTATTTCGTGTGTTGTAACCTACCTGATAACTTATCAATGGACCACTAACAATAAAGATTAAATCATAAGATATTAACTAGTTAAACAATCAATTCAATATATTGATGATATTTTAAGAACTAATTTGATCAGTTTTTGATAAGTTTATGGGTAAATTTCACTCACCTACCCCAATTTACATCTAATATCACTTAGTTACACCCAACTTATAAAAGTTTTTCACAACCTCTTGAACTTTGTTATAGTGTCAACAATGTTAAAATTCTGTTGAAAAACATCAGCATATTTTTTATGATGATACAAGTACCCTTTCATATAAGATGTTGCTAAAACTTTTTATATAGTTTTTGTAATGATAGAAATACCCTTTATACACCAAAAATAATAATAATAACAAAAATACTCTTCTATATAAACAAAACAGATGGCTCTGCTGCTGTGTCTTGGTTCTATCAAGAGTTAATTACGCATAAATACCCTAAACTATCGAATTTCAAATGGATACCCCGATATTTGTTATTGTTTTGAGGGGTACCTAAATTATCAAAGTGTATCATCGTTAGCATAATCCATGATTTCTATTAAATTTTAGAGTGAAAGGACAAGAATACCCCTCATTGACTTCAAAATTTTCAAACTCATGCCATTAGCTTCTCTCCTTTTTGCTCTCCGATCCTCGCCTACCTGAGTTCGTAATTCATCCAAACTAAACCCAAATCACAACACCACAACTATGAATTAACCCATATTATTGATTTCCTTTTTGGTTTCTAAATTTTCATTTTGAATTTTTTCAACACCACAAAATCAGAAAACTAAAAAAAGAAAGAGAGAAGTTAATGAATGAGTAAATCAGGTCTTCAGCGAAATCACTTGGAAGCGATGAATCCAATCAGAAATTTCCGCTTCTTTTGCAACCACAAGTACAAAATAGAGAGCAAATCAAATAACACTTAACTGGAGAAGAAGCTTTTGAGTATCAGTAGAAAAAAGCTTAAGGAAGTGGTGCTTTCACATCAAAACTACACACACAAGCTAAATGGGTATGGAGATTTTCGCGAAATCTAAACTAATTTCTTTTTATATTCTCATCCAACCTGAACCCTAGATCTGACGAAGTGCAGGAGGTTCCGACAAAATCCACACCCTTTTCGACGAAGTGCAGGTGGCTCAAACAAGCTACGATACCACGATTTCAGCTCTGTCTTGGAACTCCTCCGTCATCTCCGCATTCGCCGTTGAGCCAGAGCTCAAACCAAATCTGAATTTTAACTCTACCGCGCGATTCACTCCTCAACCAACGATTCCAGCGAGTTTAGCTCTAGTACTGGAGATCTCTTCGACGATTCGGCTTCACCGTTTATGCTCCATGAACTCCACCATGTGTTTGAAGGAGGAAGACGACCATAAGCAATTTTTTTTGAGGGGTTCTTAGTTTGATTTTTTTTTTCCAGATTTGCTGACTAACATTTTTTAATTGGATAAATGAATGAGTTTTGTAATTTGTAATTTTTTATTTTTAGATATGTATAATAAGACTGATAGAGATTAAAAGGATGACTGAGAGCAAAATTGTTGTTCTTGATTCATAAAAACATTTTGAAATTAGAAAAGATTGTGGCATAAAAAAATGAAAATTTGATGACAATGAAGGTCGAATCAGTCTTTTTGTGTCATTTTAGTGTTGTTGTAGGGTTTATTTTAGGGTTGGGTAGATGTTAGGTGTTGTTTTAGGCTTGTCAATTTAGAGGGTTTTAATTTTAGGGTTTCAACTATAAGGGTATTTTTGTCATTTTTGAAAAATGAACAGTAAAGTAACAGATTTTCTAACGATGATACAATTTGATAGTTTATGTACCCCTCAAAGCGATAGCAAGTATTGGGATATCTATCTGAAATCCAAGTATAGGTTAGGGAACTTGAGCGTAATTAACCCTATATATTAATCTGACTAGTTGAGTTGGTCCTTTCATTTGTTGAGTCTTGTCTTGGGTTCAATCTCCGCTTTTGTCATATTTTTAAACATTTTATTTTTGGATAATCAAGTCTCCCTCTCCAATATTATTTTATTTTCTACCAATAGTATTATTTGTTAAGATTATTTTGTTTAATGATATATGAAAATTAAAAACTTAATAAAACATCATAAATTATTAAACTCATTTTAAAATTAATGTTATATATAAGTGCTTTCCATAATATTATTAGTATTAGAGAAATTTGACAAACTATGCTTACAAACAAGGGTGTTCATGGATGGGTAATCTATCAGTTTCCCGGATATTGCAACCCGTCCATTATAGCATGGTTTAGATTTTAAAAATCGTGGGCCATCCATTTAACATTATTATTGTACGGGTTTTTCTATCATGAGTAACAGATGGTTGAACGGGTTTACTTACATCGCCCCTTTCATAAAAATTTTGTAGTATAAGACCTTTATAGTCTATTTTACCCCTTTTAACGGAATTTTAATTAAACCCGGCGATTAGCAGGCCTAGTATTTTTCACAACGTTGATAGATAGGTGATAAACTCAATTATTAATAGAAAATCGTTTATTTCCACTAATTTTTTGTTTAGTCTACACTTGGTTGTAGGGAATATCCGCTCTCTCTGGAGAGCCAATATTGAGTTTGTGGCTGTCCGCCCAATCCAAACGGCTTTCTCTATTTCTTCTTCTCCGTCTCTGCCACTTTTGGGTTGCGTTTCCACGAAGAAATCAGTGTTAGAGCCCACAACGTCTCTAAGTTTCTCTCTCTAGTTTCAGCAAAACGCTCCGGCATCGACCGACATTGGATATCTGGCGAAAAGCCAGGATCTTGGGACGAAGCTCATTGATTCACCGACGTGTTTCTTTGACTCTGAACAGGTTTGCGCTTCTGGGTCGTTTTGATTTCTCGTTTTCGATGTTGGGTTTGCTTTGGTTTAGCTTTCCGGGAACCCATTTGGATCAGTATGCGAAATCTTATGTTTTGTGCTTTCTCGTGTTTTTTTTTCAATTTTATCTGTTTGTTCTGGTTAGTGTTCACTGTTCAGCATTACTTTGTTTATTTTCCATATTTTTTTGCATTTCTGGATTTTGCATAAGTTGATGCCATTTTGCTTCAAGGATTAGCTTTTGTTGGGTCATGGGTGATTATGTTTGGTGCTAATTGAAAATGATACTGTGTGGATGTGTTTGGTTGATACAATGTACTCATGTTTTCATATTCTCTTGTGGATGCTGCTTGTGTTCTTTTATAGGATTCTGGGTTTTCGTACATATTCAAGGAGGTTGCTGTCAGTTTTGTTGATTTTTAGATTGTTTTGTTTACTTTCCATTTGTTTGCATTTCTGGAATTTGCATAAGTTGATGCCATTTTGCTTCAAGGATTGGCTTTTGTCTGGTCATGGGTGATTATGTTTGGTGCTAATTGAAAATGATAATGTGTGGTTGTGTTTGGTTGATACAATGGAATCATGTTTTCATATTCTCTTGTTGATGCTGCTTGTGTTCTTTTATAGGGTTCTGGGTTTTCGTAGATATTCAAGGAGGTTGTTGTCAGTTTTTGTTGATTATTAGTGGAGAAATTTAGAACATTCATAGTGGTTGATATCTTGCTTCCGAGCAATTCGTGGTGATGTCCGGCCGTGGGGGTGTTCATCTTTCTGACGAATCGCTTCAAAGCCAGTTTTCTCAGTTGGAGCTGCGCGGCCTTCAATCCAAAGTAATTACCTTCATGCCTGTCTGATTTTGTGTATCTTTCCTTTGTCTAAACTTTTGGGATATGCTATTTTTCTTATCAAATTGACTCATATTTTCGTATTTGTAATGGTGCCAGTACTTATCAATAAAGAGGCAAAATGGTGTCATAACATATGAAAATTTGCCATCATTAATGGTGAAACTGAAGGCTTTTAGTGATATGTTCACGGAGGAGGAGATTAGGGTAATTTTCGGAGAGTCCAATTCGGACATGGGTGCTGAGGTTGATTTCAAGACCTTCCTCACGGTAAGCCAAAGCTTGGTTTCTTCATTTTCTCTTTTTCTGTGTAGGTTTCAAAATAATAAGTAGGTTGTTACTGCCGTCTTCATTTTGTAGTAGGTTGTTAACCTGAACTTTTTTTAGTTGCATTGTCTATAACGGAGTTAAAACCCGATCGAAAAGACTAAACTACCCCCAATTTTAACTCGGATCCAAATGAGTGGAAGAAGGTTAATTTCATTATTTTGAAAATCCGATAGGTCACATGTGTGTCACGTGTTGCTTTAAGTGGCCTTTTCTGTTAGTTTTAACAGATTTTGACTAACAGTGCAACTAAAAAAAGTACAAGGTAACAACCTGCTACAAAATCAAGATGACAGTAACAACTTGCAAGCAAATTAAAGTACATGGTATGTTTATGCCATTATCCCTAATAAATGTCATCAAAACTGGAAATGCGATGCTTAGATATGGAATTTACATTTTAGTCAATTGCATTTAATATGGAATAATGAGTTTAAATTCTGTATTGGAGTTAGAAGCATGGGAGATTGGGAGGGGACACTTTGCTTATTGATTGGTGTGGGCAGGCATATTTGAATTTGCAAGGTCAAGCTTCAATGAAAAAAGGAGGTTCAAAGATCAGTTCACCATTCCTCAAGGCAACATCAAAAAGTAACACTGTCATTGAATCGGAGAAAGCGTCTTATGTTGCTCACATAAACAGCTATCTGAGGGATGATAAATTTTTGAAGCAATTTCTTCCTTTGGATCCCGCTACAAATGATCTGTTTGAGCTTGTAAAAGATGGAGTTCTTCTATGGTATTTGAGCATGACCTGCTATATTTTCTCTTCCTTGCAGCTCCGTTGCTGATATTGTTTATTTATTGTATTGTTTGGTGCAGTAAACTTATCAATGTTGCTGTGCCGGGGACAATTGATGAGCGAACTATTAACACCAAACGTGTCCTTAACCCATGGGAGAGGAATGAAAACCATACCCTTTGCCTCAACTCTGCAAAGGCTATTGGTTGTACCGTAGTTAACATTGGCACACAAGATTTGGTTAAAGGAAGAGTACGTTAAGCAGCTTCTGCTTCTCTTACAAGTTAATTTGATGATTTTTTTTGTTTCCTAAAGTTTGTTTTTTGTATTTTATGCTTTTATCATTTACAGCCTCATCTGCTACTTGGGTTGATCTCACAATTAATAAAGGTACTTAGTCTCGTCCTGGATATTAACTCATGTAGTTATACATGACACACAAGCATGGGTGCAAGTGTGGAGTGAGGTTAGATAGACTTAGTTTAGGCTATATTATGATTCCCTGCTTTCTTGCTAATCAAAAAAGAGAAGAAGAAAAAAAACACAAGCATACACATCTTTGGTTACATGAGCTTGCTAACTGTGATTGGTTCAGATCCAACTGCTAGCAGATCTCAACCTTAAGAAGACGCCTCAACTTGTGGAATTGGTGGATGAGGATGGGGTAACCAAATGTGACTTTATCAAGTTTACAACTTCTAACATTCCAGTGATACAAATCCTGTAACTTGAATCTGTAAGGGTAATTCCTTCACTACTCATCATTGTCTTTTTCAGGATATCGAGGAGCTTTTGTCACTATCTCCTGAGAAAATCTTGTTAAAATGGATGAATTTCCATCTCAAGAAGGCAGGGTACACGAAAACCATTGCAAATTTTTCGTTGGACCTCAAGGTAAGTAGCCATTGCATTATTACATCTGATGATAATTCACATTGTGAACTTAAAGCTATCCAGAGATTGATATGGATAATAGTTACTTTGATTAAAATGCATGCATCATTACTGTGGGAAGTGTTAAGGCCCAACATGGTCCACATTCAGGCACGGCCTGCACGTGAAGGGGAGGTGTCAAGGTCCCACGTCGAAAAGATGTCGATCTGTTTGTCACTTGATAAGCATCTTCAGGCCTCCACCTATTAGTTCGAGTTTTTAGGTGGGTTGAACTTTAACACGATATCAGAGCCTGGTCTATCCGTACCTGAACCCCTCCATGCCATCCAGTTATCGGGTTAGAGTCCCATGATCCATATGAAGCCCCGACTTGCACGTGAGGGGGGTGTCAAGTTACCATATTAGAAAGATGTGGATCTGTTTGCCACTTGATAAGAATTTTGGGACCTCTACCTATAAGTTCAAGCTTTTAGGTGGTTGGGCTTTAACAGGAAGTTTGAGTAAACACTATCCTCTTAATTACTAAGGTCAAGTTTCCAAAGTTCTTCTCCGATTATCCATAATCCTTTTAGGCCAGCATTAGTGTTTTCCTTGCTCTTGGTTCTAACTCCTGTTTCTTGTGCTTGTAGGATGCAATGGCTTATGCGTATTTGCTTAATGTCCTTGCACCCGAGTACTGCAATCCTGAGACATTGGATACCAAGGATAACTATCAAAGGGCAAATCTGGTACTCGATCATGCAGAAAGAATTGGCTGCAAGCGATGCTTGTTTCCAAAGGACATAGTTGAAGGTTCATCAAACTTGAACCTTGCTTTCGTAGCACAGATATTTCATCAAAGGTGGGTCTTAATGCTCATTTTGCATCAACTGAACTGATGCACCTTTAGTTTAGATCTCTTTTTCATTGTTTGTGTTCTATGTCTTCCAAACTAGATTGATGGAAGAACTGTGCAATACAGTGTGCTCTTCTGCACTTAACTGAAGTTAATTTTGCAGTGTCTTCATTCACTTGTATGAGCCAAACCTGTTATTTCCATGAAGTGGACTCTTTTGTGATATCTTATTGTTTTGCTTCAGGAGTGGTCTATCGACCGATGCCAAGAAGATGTCCTTTGCAGAAATGATGGTAGAAGATACCCAGACAAATAGAGAAGAGAGATGGTTTAGATTGTGGATAAACAGCATTGGAATTCCTACTTATGTGAATAATGTGTTTGAAGATGTCAGAACTGGGTTAGTGTTCCGAACTTCCATCTTTACGTGTAGTATAGTTGACAAAAATTCTCTATACTTCACGCTAAAGTCCCATTCGAACCCATCGTATCAAATATAACGTGTCCATGTATTGGGATTGTATGTGCAGATGGCTACTATTGGAAGTGCTTGACAAGGTTGCTCCAAGATCGGTTAACTGGAAGCATGCAACAAAGCCTCCAATCAAGATGCCGTTCAGAAAAGTAGAGAATTGCAATCAAGTTATAAGGATTGGAAAGCAGTTGAAGTTCTCCCTGGTGAATATATCTGGGAATGATATTGTTCAAGGGAATAAGAAACTCATACTTGGTAATTTACTTCTCCTTCTAGCATGCTTCGATACCAAACTTATGGTAACTTTAGATTAATCACATTTTCATTTTATATGGATATTTATCCTGTCTTCTACCAAAACCTTGATGAAGTTTTTGCATACTAATTTAAGCGGCAAGTTGCTTTTGATCATACTGTAATTAACATGAGCTGGAAGTTTTAATCGAATGTGAAGAGAAGAAATAACTAAAACATACCAATAAACAGTATCATGATCCGAAACAGTATTTTTTTTTTCTTTCCTTTTTATTGTTTGACATTACTTCAATCATTAGCTGTAAAAAACATAATCCTCGAGAAATTGGTAGTTGAGATGCTGAAAGTAGTTTACATTTGTTTCAGCATACTTGTGGCAATTGATGAGATTTAACATGCTTCAACTCTTAATCAATTTGAGATCCCACTCTCAAGGGATCAACATAACTGATGCATATATCTTGAACTGGGCAAACAAGAAAGTGAAAAGTACTGGCAGAACTTCTCAGATGGATAGCTTCAAGGTTAAAACTAATGCAAGATTTTAATTCTTTATTGTTCTAACTGTACTCTGTCAGAACAACTTTTTTGGTGACATTTGTGCATCCTTAATTCTTCATTTTCAGGACAAGAGACTATCAACTGGTATATTCTTCCTTGAGCTTCTCAGTGCCGTGGAACCAAGGGTGGTCAATTGGAACCTCGTGACCAAGGGCAAAACTGGTATGAATTTTTAAGATCAATATTGGATGTTTTTTTTTTCTAGGGATAATGACAGAAATGTGCTTGTGTATTTTAGTTTGTTTGTCGGTTGTTATTGCCACCCTTATTTTATGACAGGTTACCCTGTACTTCTTTTTAGTTACACCGTTAGTTGAAATCTGCCATCTAAAACAGCATGGGACATACATGTGACCTGCATGGGTTTTCAAAATGACGAAATTACCCTTCTTGTTTGGATGTGAGTTGAAATCTTAAAAATGACACATTCTACCCTATCTAGACACATTAATCAACTAATTAATCTTACAATAAACCTGGATACCAGATCATTTCCTAACCAGATCGTTTTTGGGGATAGTTTAGCCTTCTCGTTTGGTTTTCAACTCTGTTATATATACTGTGCAAACCTGCCACAAAATAAAAATGACAGTGACAACCTGCAATCAAACTGAAGTACACAACACATTTCTCTGTTCATTTTTTTTCCTCATATTGTATATTTCATATAATACTGAGCAAGTCCGTTCCTGATATTATTACAGAGGACCAGAAGAGGTTGAATGCCACTTACATTATCAGTGTGGCGAGGAAGCTTGGATGTTCCATTTTCTTGTTACCAGACGACATCATTGAAGTACAAACAAATGCATCTTCCCGTGGTTTTGAACTGAGATTCTGTGAGCAAATTTATGTTTACTAAATCAAGAACCTTTCTTTTGATGTTCTGACAGGTAAACCAGAAAATGATGCTTACTCTAACAGCCAGCATCATGTACTGGAGTCTTCAACAGCAAGTGCAAGACGATGATGCTACATCGCCAGTACCATCGGTTGCTTGTGAAGATGAAGGTGAGTTATCGAGCCTAACCACAGACGATGCATCCTCAATCTCCTCTCGCTCGTTCCTATCGTGAATGGCACCCCCATATATACTGACTGTCATCAAGTAAAAACCTCAACCAGAAACACTTTGTGTACAGATGGTGATGAAAGGCAAAGTTGTGAATCTGTTACTTGTCAACAAGTATTATAGATGTTTTGGCTTTCTGATTTTTTGCTCTCTTTTTTTTTTCCGGTGACGAACATGTATTCTTTCACAATATTAACACATGATTATGATCAATAATATAGGATGGAGTTGTCACTACTAAATTGTTTTCTTGATGATGAAAATGAAAATATATCTACATAACTAGTTTAACAGAAACATATCTACTTGAAGTTATAAAACAACTAGTTTATTAAAATGATATCAGTTTTAAAAATGGTAACATCATTGAGAATATGTCAATTTAATATCTGATGTTAGTTTTAGGGGTAGTGGCTGCAAATCATCTTGTACTTTGAAGTTGTGGTAGGTCGGAACCGTGAACTTATTTTTAGGTGCACCGTTAGTTACAGAGTTAAAAAGATAAGGAAAGGACCGTATTACCTCCAACCCGTGTTTAGGCAACATTGACTTGAACAAGGGTAATTTGGAAATTTTCAAGGTCACATGTTTTTCATATGTTACTTAAAGTGACAATTTCTGTGAGTTCTAACATAACTTTTCTAACGGTGCACCTAAATATAAATTCACGGTACCAACTTGCTGCATATCTAAGTTCACAGTACCAACCTGCCCCAACTTCAAAGTACACGACAATTTTCTGCCATTATCGTGTGCGAGGTTTCCCAAAAACAGCAATATAAGAGCAAGGACAACGACAAGCGAATCTCCGGCTCTTTCCCGTCTGTGCCGACGCCTAGAGTCGGTTTGCAAGTGAAGCTCCGGAGAATCTGTGCCACCAATTCCCTACCTGAAAGCGACGCGTTGCTATAAAGAATCTTACTCCTTGTCGACGTATTGCCTCGAGATTTTGCAACGATCGGTCAAAGCGGTTACGTCAGTCAACTTTTTTTTATAAAAAAAAATCTTCCTTTCCTATATAAACCCTCTCTCCAACCCTTTCGAACCCTAAATCCACGAGATTACCTTCTCCCCGACCCTTTTACAACCCTAAACTATCCTCGACCCATTTGAAACCCTAAAGACGAATCCCCGACCCTTTCATCCCCGCAACATGGACAACCGCCACTTCCTATAGTCTGAAGAAGAGGGGACCCGTCTGATCTTGGCGTGGTTGTTCTATTAAATGAACGACAGTCGGAACTACTGGACAATAGTGCACCTGCCTTTCCTCTAGGACCAACCCCCGAACTACTTTGGGACAGATCAAGACCTCTGCCAATGCAGGGGCCACTGGAGCCAATGGCACGTGTTGATGAATGAGTACGATGCGCTCGTGACGCAATACTTGGTGTGCCCACGAGCCGAAGGTCACTGAGGTCCAAGTGGAAGCCTGCGCGGACCACGAGTTCCAACAGGTCTTCGACAAACTCTTCACGAAGAAAGCATGGTGGACGCTCATTTGGGACAACCCAAAATGGTTCTCGCGTTATAGGGGTTAGGGTTTCATTGACTTGTTGTCCATTTTCTAATGTTTAAGTTTCGTGGTTTTGTTTTTTTTCCTCATGTTTTTATGTTAATAATTTTTTTAATATATATATATTGTCACCGGCGACACATTTTACTCAGAAAAATGGATTCGTCGGTGCAAATGTCACAAAACCTTTGACGTAATCCCACCATTTCCGACGTATCGTTAAAAGAATCGACAACGCATTTACCTTGCTTTAAATCTTGAGACCATTCCGACTCCCGCAATGAGGAAAAAGGTTGGAGAGAAGTCACAGATACACATGGGTCAGTTGTCTTCACTTTTCTAGAGAAAGTTGTATAGAATTGCAAAACTTTCAGTTCATTTCAATTTGATATCTTACGATATCGGAGTTTGTACAAAAAAAAACTTATGGTTGTTTGAAAAATTGTTGCACTTTTAGGTTTTTTTTAAATTCCAAACCTAGCTCGAAATTGTACATTTTTTTCATTGTGAGGATGAGAGGGATAGTTTATTTTATATTAAAACTAAATTAATCATTGTTTCAAAAAAAATAACTCTGTTAATCATATTTTACGAAAAAAAAAAATTATTAGTATGGTAGGATGGATACTTAAGTATTTTTGTTGTTGATAAATAAGCGTTAAGTATAGTTATTTATTTATTTTTTTTTGGAAATAACAATTTTTTGCTAATCGTATATCTACACATATAACGAGTCTTAATCCCAAAAATAGAACAAACACGTTATCGTCTATTCAAATCCCCTTTACAGAAAATTCCCAAGAGGCGCATGGTAGAAGAAACCCTAGGAAGAGGCCATAGCGGAGCTCATCAGGCTCTTCACTGCATCTAATCAGGTACTGCAGACCTTTTCCCCATTTCTTTTCCCAGTTTTTGCTTGTTTGGCCGTCGAGAAACCTGAGAGGAAAATGAACTGGAAAATTGCGGCATTTGGTGTGGTTTAATTTTTTTTCCTCCCTGAACATTGGGTTCATGCTTTTCTATCTCTGATCAAAATCTATCCTTCACGTTATATCTCCGCGTTTAGTTGGCAACCAAACAGTTCAAAATTTCCTTCTCCGGGAGTGTATGTGCCGTCGGGAACTGGGGATTTTCCCTCTTTTATTTGTTTGGCTTGATGATTGCTTTCTTGGGTATGCTAAATTTGTTTTTTGAAGCAAATGTAGCCCTTAATTATAGTTAAAATGCTGTTACTGTGTAACAGGGAAGAATGGGTTACTTATGTTTGGTTGCAATTAAGCTAATTTTGGTTGTGTTGGTGATGCAATTTGATAGTTTATTCTCTTAATTCACATGTGTCAGTTTTAGAGGGTGTCTTTTGCATTCAGCTATATATGGGATGGGTTATCTAGATTTGTTTGGTATGTAATAAACTCAAACCTTTTCTTTTGTTTTTAATGTGCAATTTAATTGAAACACTTGTTCAACTGGTACTTGGTCGTAATTGTCATCTTAGGCTGGCGAAGGCCTTTTCCATTTAGTCTGGACTTTGTTCAACATCAGTTAATAGTTTATGAGGTTTATGTAGCATTTGACATAGCAACCAAGGAGTTCATTTCAAGTAATCGAGCAATAGCCAGTAATGCTAGTGAGGGATAAGGGTATGTTTGATGGGTAGTGTGTAATTGTTGCTGCATTTTATTGTAGCTGGTGGGTACCTTTCCTATCCAGTCGGCATTTTTAGTAATCTGATGTTTAACATTCTAAATCTCAACTTTTCTCAATTTAATTGGTACTTTCTAGCATTTTGCACGCCTAGGAGTTCATTTCAAGTATCTGGACGGTACCAAATAGTCCTTTCTCAGTGGTGTTGGTGAAGGATAAAGTGTAGGTTTAGTGGGAATGACAACAATGTAATTGTTACTGCCTTTTATGTTTATTTGTGTTAATATAGATTGATATTTAGCCACAAATATATAATACTAATGTATGTAATTCCATTCTTGTGAATTTCCCTGATTTCCACATACCTTTTGTACAAAGGATATGGCATCTTCAGATGATGAGGCTGATGCACTGCCGAAGACTGTCTCAAATTACGATTTTGTAGATGACAAGGAGGAGCCCATTTCTTTTTCTGCTTTGCCAATTTTATGGGGTGAGACTGAGACCTTTGAGGCTCAGAAACAACAAGTTTTCTTGCGCGGAACTGCTGATAATGGGCTTCAAAAAATATTCAAGCCTGTCAGTGCGTGGAGATTTGATATTTCAAATGCGATTCCTGAGATTTGGGTGCTTTCCAAGGAAAATAATTGGATTAAGCTGCAAAAACCAAGGAAGATCTTTGAGGATGTAATTAGGACAACCTTGATTACAGTGCACAGTCTGCATCATGTGAAGAGAAACCCAGATGTTTCTGGTAGGTCACTGTGGGACCACTTGTCTCGAGCTTTCAGGTATTTTTGAAATTCCATATCTTCTTGTAACATGCATTCTGCCTATCTGTTTGGTTCAGGACGTGACACTGTTATTCATCTTGCAGCTCATATGAAGTCCGGCCATCTCAGAATGACCTGGTGGATCACATGTCGTTAATCAGTGAAGCTGTTAAAAGGGATGAAAACTTAGGGAAGTCCCAGGTTTGTAACCTTTACTGTAGTTATTACACTAGCAACATGCATGGAGCATCAAATAATCTACCTGTTGTGTATTCATTGTGGATCGCATTTAAATTAAAATTTTGAATTCTTTTGGTTGCTGATTAATATTTTAGTCTCTCATTTATCTAATACATGAAGATTATAATTCAATCTATTAAGTGTTTCTGTGTTGTAGGAACTTGTGTTAATAAAGTGCAGTTTTGCCTTGAACATAGTTTATTATAATATGATCATAAGGATTCAGACTTTCTCCTTAAATTGATGCTTTTCTAGATTGTGGTATGAGTATGATGACTCCTTTCTTCATCATTGACCTAGTATTTCTCCAAACTACTTCAAATTATCATTTTTTTGTAACCTGTTTTCCAAGTTATCATGATGTGGTCCAAGTCATTTTATATTTGTAAGTCATAAAACTTACCTTTTTGCCATTATGCGGCCTTACTTTCTATTTATAATTTCATCTGTGACTGTATTTGTATCAGAGTATGTATGATATTGTCAAGTTAACGTAGATTTAGAGATTGGTTGCTGATTCAAAAGTATTGGTTACTGAAGTCAGCTTATCATCCTCTACATGCTCAAGAGTTTAATTCTTGCATTCTTTGATTTGAACAGTTTTTACGCACCTTTCTTGAAGAAAGGCCAATGAAGAAGCAATTAGTTGATGAGGTTATCTTCTCTTTACTTGTATATTTATTATTCCTGGTCCATATTTCTCTTGTTTATTTCTCGTCTTTCTAAAAGCATAAGACTTGTGCTTCTGTTTTGAACAAGTGCTTTGGAGTGTGTTTCAGGAAATTCGAGCTGCTCCAAAGTCTGCATTTATAGTTGATGATATGGTGGAAATATATGATGATATGAATGACGTTGACGGAGATGGCTCTGATGAAGACGAGGATTTGTTTGATTCTGTTTGTGCGATTTGTGATAATGGTGGTGATATTTTGTGGTATGCCTTCTATTGCTGATTATCTTTGTTTTTACATATGTAGTGTATTTTGTTTTTTCTAATCAGCTATTTTTTTGTATTTTAAATTTGACTGTTAAGTTAAGGTTCATGACATTGTTTTTTAGCTCAGCAAAGGAATCCGACTGAAATTCATGCCATTGTTGACATTAATTATCATCATTTTGGAGATAATATTGTTGGTTTTGCTGTTTTTGTTGTTGTTGTTGCTCCAGTACAATGTTGTTTTACAATATTGTTTTAAACTTTAGTACAAAACAAATGTAGTGGCTGTGTCAGCATCAGCTGTGCTTTACTCAAAAGATAACTGCATAGGACCAATATATAAAAAAATTATGAACTGGACTTTACATGATAGTGTGCTCAGGTCAATAAAATTATCCATGAGTTTTAGAAAGAAAATATCCTTACAATTTTTGTCATTTAACTCTTGGTAATTGAAAATGCCATAATTTTATCCATATGGCTCTGCGGTTGAAATAGGTTTGGTTTCACTGAGTAGTAGCCTGTGGAGTGTGTTTCATAGGGTGTTGATGCTGCTAGAATCTTTGAGTATTCCTTCTTTTTTCTAATGAGTACATTTGTAAGATATGTTCTTAGTTGCCCTTTTAAAGAGATAACCATGACATAATGGGTACATTTTCAAGATACCCTTTTTGAATTTCAGAAGGGCTGTTTCTTTGTTTTATTGTTTGTTATTGCAACTTCATTTAATACTGCACATTTATCAGATTTATAGTATACTGGTGTCTACTCTAATGCAGCTGTGAAGGGAAGTGCTTGAGGTCCTTTCATGCAACTGCAGAAGATGGTGAAGAATCTCAGTGTGAAACTCTTGGCTATTCTAGGGGGCAAGTTGAAGTATGTTACTTTTTCATGTTTACACTATATTGTACTGTATTTATACTTTTTGTTCTTGTTTCTTTTAACATCATTTTAATTTATTCTATTAATTTTCATTTTGGCAGGCCATCGAAAATTTTGTTTGCAAGAATTGTGAATATAAGCAGCAGCAGTGCTTCATTTGTGGGAAATTAGGTTCTTCAGATAAATCTCGAGGCGCTGAGGTGAGATTTTTCCCTGAGCAACTACTGATTTCTATTATTTATATGCCGTGTGAATTTATACTAAATTCTGGTGTGCTAACTGTTGATAGCTAGCTAGATGAATGCTTATTTCAATGTGCAGAAATCTAGAAATTTGTATGGACATGACATGGGGAGACAGATACATTAAGGCTAGGGCTGAAAACACTTCTGCAGACTAAAAAAAATACCAGGAAAAAACATAAAGTAGTCAGGGAAGCTAGGTACAAAGCTTATGGTGAGTTATGTAAGGAATTAGAAATAAAGGAGATGTAGACATTTACAGAATTGCTTAGACTCAAAAATAGATTAGTAACCTTAAGTTCATTAAGAAAGAGGATGATGTAGTGTTGGCAAAGGATAAAGACATGAGAACATGGAAAGAATACTTTCCCAACTACTTGTTGGAAACCATTGAAGTGACATAGTCTGTAAGATGTATTAGAATGTGTGAGTTAAAAGAGGCGCTAAAGAAAGTGAAAGTGGGAAAAGCAGTAGGTCTAGATAACATTCCCATAAAAGTTTGGAAGTACCTATGGGAAATTGGGGTTAAGTGGTTGAACAAACTTTGCTAATGAATGCTGATGTCCATTTCAGCTTATTGTTATAAATAACTTGGTAGCTGAGATGATAAATTTTGCTTCTCTCTTTGGGTGTTAACAGTTGTTTCAACGGATATCTACAAATGTTTTCTGTTATATGTGAGTTTTCATTGCATCAGGCTTTGCTAAGCAATGCACATGTAGGTTTTTCTATGCGCTAATGCAACATGCGGCCATTATTATCACCCCCATTGTGTTTCGAAGTTTGAGCACAAAGAGAATGTTGTTGCTGCAGAAGAGCTCCGGAAAAAAATTACCGCAGGGGAATCTTTTACATGCCCCATTCATAAGTGCTGTGTCTGTAAACAAGGAGAGAATAAAAAGGATCACCAGTTGCAGTTTGCTGTTTGTAGACGGTGCCCCAAATCATACCACCGGAAATGCTTGCCAAGGTACCCCATTGTGTCCTTTTTTATCCTGCTTCTCAAATGTAATTGTATGACTTCTACTTGGAGATATCTCCTCCCCTGGTCCCTCGAAAAAAAAAACAATCATTGTGAATCTAGAAAAAGTAGCTTTTTCATATATGAAGGTCCTTAATCTTGTGCTGTCTATATGGCTTGTGTTTGAGCTGCTTTTAACAGGAAGATTGCTTTTGAAGATATAGAGGAAGAAGGCATACAACAAAGAGCTTGGGAAAATTTATTGCCCAACCGAATATTGATATACTGTCTGTAAGTACTCCATGTGCAATTCCTATATTCAGCTTTTATATGCTGTCACCAATTAATGTTGTTTATTACTTTACCAGAAAGCATGATATTGAGGAAATGGGAACTCCTGTAAGAGACCACATAGTGTTTCCAGGCGATGGGGAGCAAAAGGCCAAAGTTGAAGAAAAGAAAAAGTCTTCGTTGGAGTTGCCTGCAAGAAAAGACAAGCTTATTCCGAAGAAGAGAAATATTGCATCAGGAGATTCTGTTGCAGTAAGATCTCTTCTTAGGAACCCGAAACTATCTGAAAAGTTTTCTGTGAAAAGTAGCAAGAAAGCTACCGCAGAGTTAAATTCCATGAAGAAAGGGAAGTTACTCAATGCTTCAGTAAAGTCTTCGCATGGAACCGTGAGGTCTGCTTCAACAAATACGAGTAAGTACATTACAAGTGGAAGCAAACCTTCATTAGGTGAGCAATTATATGAATATATGAAGGGTTCTCTTCCAGTTAAACCAAAGAAAGGAGACCCATCCAGCAGTGAACCTAACAAGGCTCTAGTTAAACCTGCAGCTAAGAACTCTAGCATCAGAAAACTTGTGTTGGATGCTGATTCTGAGAGGAGGTGACTATTTTGTTTGCATTTCGGTCGAACTCCATTTCATTATTAGAATTGCAAGGGATTGATGATGTGTAATATTCTCATTTACTTTCTTCCATTTCAGAATATTGGGCTTAATGAAGGAATCTTCTTCTTCAGTAACTATGGGAGATATTATTAAGAAACACAAAGTTCCATCTACCCATGCACACTCGTCAAAATATATTGTGGATAAGAGCATTACAATCGGAAAGGTGGAGGGTGCAGTAGAGGTACATGCATTGTCATGTTTTAAGTGGAATTTGGTGGCGTGACATCCTTTTAATAGAATTCTCTATCATTACTTCTTAAATGTTAGTGTCACAATATATCTACAGGCTGTTCGCACAGCTCTGCAGAAGCTAGAGGAGGGTTGCAGTATTGAAGATGCTCGGGCTGTTTGTGAGCCAGAGATTGTGAACCAGATATTTAGGTGGCAGGTATTACTTCCTCATTCTATCGATGTTCTATAAGTTCGTTATTTTCTAAAGATCCATATATTATGTTTAAGTGGATTATGTCGGGTTTGTGTTTGAGGAATCATTATTTTGTTTCATTTTTTAGTCTTGTCTACAGTTTTTCTTTAGGTTTCCCTTTAGTAGTCTTTTCAAGTGAAATTTTCTGGAAGGTGATTGTCATTAACTTTGAGTTGAGAAAGTGCAGTTTCTCCTCGAACCTCGTGCATGGGCCAAAGGGAGAGCAACAAGGTTCTGAATCTACACCTTGTTGGCTGGCTCACCGCTCATCTCCTCTACTTCAGTTACAATTTCTGCAGCTCCAAATTTCAATTATCCATAATATCTAGTTTAGAATTAGCTTCACCATGTTGAACATTAATAACTACAATATCAGGCTTCACTTTGTTCTTGGATTTGAATAAGCATTCAGTAAAAAATTGCGACATGTGAGTATTTGTGGTCTGTGATGATGCCTTCCCGTGAGCCAGTATGTACTGTACTATTAAGAAGTGTGCTGTGCATAATTGAGCTCTTGGTAGGGTTATGGTAATAGTTTATTTTCTAATCCCCTCTAAGTTTTGTGTATCATACAACTTTGTTATTGGATATGAATTCAACTGGTTAGAATTAAACTCTAGGCTTTGTTTTTACCAACCCGTTTCTTGATCATGTTTTTTTTAACTTGAATGGGAACATACTACCACAGAACAAGCTCAAAGTGTATCTTGCGCCATTTTTACATGGAATGCGCTACACATCATTTGGTCGCCATTTTACTAAGGTGGAGAAACTACAAGAGGTGAGCGTATTTTTTCCATGCTGACCTGTCTCTCTATTTTAATGGTGTCTTGTATACTTTCTCATACTCCTATCACACGTTGTGCTGCTATTCTTTAGTTTGAAAATGCCCATATAGAGTTTTCTGAACTGAAATTTTATGCATTCACATTTCACACATATAGATGCAACTAGGATCCGGAGCTGATAATTAGCCGACTACTGTGCAGTAAAGAAGCACAGTAGTTCTTGAACCTTCTTTACATAATCATTTACCCCTAGTCTGTTAAGTTTTCATATGCTATATTGGTGCAACTATTTTGTTCGTGAAAGTGGCTATAATTCGTTGACAATATTCTTAGTAGTCCCAAAAGCAGAAGGTGGTGATTGGGGAAGAATTATAATATTGTGCTATATATAACGGGTCGAGCTCCACCACTAAAGGTCAACTTTAGTAGTTGAGCAAATTGACTATCATTTTGCATTGCCCAAAAACACATGAACCCAATAGTAAAATTCAGCACATACATGGATACCTTTATGAAAAGCCATGTGTCACCGTCATGCAAAATATACTCAAAATGGTATATATGTGTTTGTGGAATTTTATTATGAGCTTTCTTTTTTTTGATCAACAAGAAGGCATGAAATCCTAATCTAGCATAAACTAACTTTAATCTAACCCTCACCCCACACTTGCACCCATGGAAGTGTACACACTGGGATTTGAACCTCTGACCTCAAGGAGGTGAGAGAGCTCACTGTGCAAGTCTACCCATGCAAGTTTTCATATGGTATTCATGTGCTTGTTGGAAATTTAAAATGGTAGTATGTGCAATTTGCTTGTATTGGTCTGATTGGACTTTTCGTTTACTAAGGACAAAACGGATTTTTAAATCACTACATTGACAGTGACACGTGGTGTTTTCATAAAGGTATCCCTGTGTTTGTGGGCAATTCAAAATGGTAGTAATGTGCAATTTGCCCTAATAATTGGGTTGGATATTTCCCTTTTTTCTCTCTCCATTTTTTTTTCTATTTTTATCCATGTGATAATTTTTTTTTGGATCACTAATCCTAATCTGGTTTCTAACTTAACTCTAGCTTAGGTTAACCAAAAGTTAAACCTCACACCCCACACCTGTCTCTCAAGCAGGTTACCCACTAGGATTCAAACGCTGGATCTCATAAGAGATAGTTCACACGGACCAACCAGGCCTGGGTGATGTGGGAATATATACTTCAATGAAGTCAATCACATGTAGAGTTGGATTTCTACATGTGGGTCATATTAGGAAATATGTCTGCATATGGTGAACTAGTTGGGTTGAGACTCTCCCTTTATATGCATCTTTTTTTCCTATTTTTATTTGATATGGAACTTTATACTCACACAATAAGAAAATCATCCAATTGTATATTCTGAAGTGAATCAGGAACAAGGATTGACATTGTTAAGTTTGTCCTATGAATTGGGCAGAATGTTATATGATCACTTAAAAATGAATATTTAATTTGATGGAACGAAAACTGGCAGAGCTTGAGAACAGGAACGATTGGTTCCCAATTAATCTAAATACAAAAAAATTGGACAGTGAGTTTGATACCCTTCCAATTCTTCTCAAACAGTTCTTACAGGATTTGGAGAAGGTTACTATTCAAACTATGAAATGTTCCTCATATTTTCCCCAACATTCTGTTTTCCCTTCACAATATTTTCTTTTGTTAAAGCATACTTAGCTCCT
>JAYMSW010000351.1:0-24283 GCA_036897725.1 Erodium texanum | reverse complement strand
AAGCAGAGAATATGAATTGCAAAAACTGATTGACTTACCAGTATGCTGAATAAGATAAGGATGGGGACTGATTTGAGTGCCAGTTCATGAACCTGGTCCGTGAAAGGATTAGAACAAGCAAAAGCCAGATAAATTTGAGCAAGAAGTCTTTTTTTGAAGTTAGATTAGTTACCTTCATGTAGAATGCAATCCCTGATAGCAGGCAGCCAAGGACCAATCCTGTTCCAGAAACCTGTAGTATATTAAGCAGATTGTACCAAAATTGATTTTCGTTCTATTGTACAAATTTCTAAGGTGAATATTTTATTTTTACTAGGATTTACCAATAAGAGAGGCTTTCTTCCCGCTTTATCAATCAGAGCTGCACCTAATGCAGTAACCACGATCTGTAAAACATATTCATATCAAAGTGATTCCTTGCAGGAAGACATATTAGGCTTTGTTTGGTTTGGGGATTATTCTTAGTTTACAGCTGCAAATAATCTTCTTTGAGAACAGTTTGTTGTTGATTAGATGAGAAAATAAACATGATAATGAGTTTTGACGTCAGTAAACATTGAAAACAAGTGAAGCTCTCAAAACCTGAAGACAAGCGTAGATTATTGTTCCAACATTGGCGGAAAATCCTGAAAAATGACAGTAATTGGCACAAATAGTAAATGCTACGCAGACTTAGATTAACACTTTTGAATCGAACTTAATTGGGAAGATGAAGATATGGTGATGCTAAAGAGGACAAATCTGTTGTCTACTTTATTCAACCCTTGCTGTCCTTTCAGACCTTTCTTCTGTAACAGTTGTGCAAATTGGTAGGATATAAAATTAGCATAAAGTGTTCAAAGCCAATGTTCTTTTACAAGTAGGTTACACCAGGACAGTTGCATGCTTGTTCAGGTTGAAAAGAATATTTACCAGCTGACTCAAAGATGGTGCTGACATAAAAGCATATTCCGTTGATTCCACCCAATTGTTGACAGACCATCAATCCAACTCCTACCTGGTTACAAGCAAGTATTTGTTGAAATGTTAAGAGATATAAAAAAAGGTTCACAAACCTTATACTTTGCATTTCGTTAACAGATCAATTGGAAGATGACAATATCTTGAGAAGAAATAGTTACAATGACTGAATGCAAGTATCTTCTTTGAAATAAGTCCAACAGTTTTGCCTTTGGGAGTCGATCAAGAGTGTCTATATATTCCTGTCAAGCAATAATGTAATCTCATTTTGCATTATTATCCTGAATATGTTTTGATTCCACTGTTTATGGAGAATATTGGAGTCTGGAGTTCAGAGATAGAACCTGAATTTCAGCCATTTCATGAGATATATCAGCATCCTTGCCACGAAGCTTCTGTAGTGCAGACTGGAAGTCTTTTTGGCGTCCTGTCTTTGCCTGCATTTATGTTGAAGTCATTTTCTCTTTATACATTCTATTGACCGTTACAATAACAAAATTGAAGATAGAAATAATTCTTCTTGTTGTTTCTTACTAGCCATCTGGGAGACTCCGGAATGAAAAAAAGACCCACGAGCTGAATCGCGCATGGGATAAGTCCTGCAAATACTTCTCAATGTAAGTTCATCCAATCTTTGCAATATGTCCATGTTACAAAGTTAACTTTAGTCTAATGAAGATGTAGTGAAGTTCAGAATTTTTACCAGTTAATGCCAAAGTCCTCCATGATATTACTGTCCCAATTATGAATGCTACAGATATTCCAGTGGAGATCATGAGCTGCACAGTAATAAGAAGATAAAATTAGATAACTGTTATATTTATCTTTTAGCTATCAACTTAAGCTCTTAGGTGGATCAGCTTCTTTACTTGGTTAAGGGTTGTGAGCGCTCCTCTTAGATTCTTGGGTGCAATTTCAGCTATGAAAACAGGTACCACATAGGAAAAAACTCCCATTCCATATCCTGTAGCCAGTCTTCCTAGATCCAAATACACGACCCCCTTTCGTAATAATGAAGAACATACACAATTAGGTTTCATATCTAAGAAAAGTAACTCTGATGTTGTAGGGGAAGCAATCAGGTACAAACTCATGCTTAAAATGCAAATCTAAAAATCCTTGGAATTTATGTACAAAATTGTTGGAGCTTGGTGCACAAAATGTGCACCAGGTTCTAACGAAATGTGTGGCACCATTTGTTGGAACTTATTGTACATTTATACACTAAGCTGCAACGATTTTGTACATGACTTCCAAGGGTTTGTAGATTTGTAATTTAAGCATGACTTCATACCTGATTGCTAACCGATGCTGTAGTTTGGAGAATTTACACAGACCTGGGCAAAGTAAATGGCAAGCCATCCCGCAATACAGAAAATACTGGATATTTTCATTGCCTGCATGCATTTATCCCACAGTGCAGTTGTTCAACAAATCAAAACAAAACTAAGTACTGCTAAGTAGATTTTGGCATGAATAGTTTCATTTGTATAATTATAAGGAAAACTATATTAACTAACCCCTACTAACATCAATTCTCTCATACTAACTGTAAGTTTTTAAACCCTCTTTATCTAAGAAACCAGAATAAGCTATCAAAACCTTACCAAAAAATTCAAAATACCAGAAATGTCCTTTGAATATAAAATTAAAAATAGCAAAAAACAAAAATGAAAAGAGTTCGGATTCGTCCAGGTAGCTGGAAAAACTCATCCTCATTGCAGGAAAAAATAACCCCCTAATGAACAAAATGGCATTATATTGAAAATTTCAAACTCAAAGAGGGGCATTTCTGGTACAGAAATAGCAAGTTTTGATAGTTTATTCTTGTTTCGTAGTTAGTTTTTGAGGGTTTGCAAAGTTACGGTTAGTATGTGAGAATTGATGATAGTAGGGGTTTGTTATTGTAGTTATCCCAATTATACATCCCCTTTCTTACCCATTTGCGGCCTAGGAAATCTGCTAGGCATCCACTTGTGATTGCACCAATCATAGCACCAAATGTCAGTATGGAGCCAAACACTGAATACTGATACACCAACACACTTTATTAGGTAGGTATGCAGATTCAGCACCTACCTATGCTATGAGCATTAAATATATGGCTTGGATACAACAAAAAATATCATGAAATCTGTCTATGTTAAGCCAGTGTTGTAAAAGAACAAGTGCAGAAACGTTATATGCAGATTTCAGTTCTACTTTTGGGTTTTTAGTCAATACAACTCAAAAGATTAGTCACCATCATACCTTGCCTAGAGATATATCTCTATTAAGCTTGAATACAATGAAGCATATCATGATACGTGTCTATGTTTTAAGCTTGAGTACATTGAAGCATATCATATAATGTGTCTATGTTATTGTTAACCATGTGTTGTACAAGAACAAGTACAAACATGTTATATCCTAATTTCAGTTCAACTTCGGGTTTTTATAGTTAATACAACATACTTCGCCTAGAGATACGCCGAGATCTTTCCTTATAGCAGCCTGAGTAGGTGATGAGTATCCTGCCTGAGAACAAACAATCGATACATAAAAGAAGCACGTTAGAACTCAATTACATGTCATTCTAATTCATTGTTATTTCATGGATTAAGCGTGATTCTAATTCTACGATGAATTTATTACTCAGTACTTACACAGGCTCCAAATGCATAAGATCCACAGACTGCAACCAAGGTGCTGAGATAGACCATCCGTAACTGCTCTTTACCGCTACTCTGTCCTGCTCCAGGTACATGCATTGTTCTCACAGTACCATTACCAGCATTCTCTATGTCCTCCTTGATCGCCATATCTTCTCCTCTATATAAACTCCAACACAGCTGTTGAAGAAGACTCGGGAAGATGAGCTAAAAAGGTAAAAGAACAATGCAGAAACGAAAGACGTGGATTAGTACCATATGATTTCATGAAAACAGCATTTACTTTAAACTTGCTAAGTTCGATATGTCCTCACTATTCTCCAAAATGCCAACTTGGTTTGACATGAACAGGTGAGGAAAGGCTTTGCTTGCTCAACTTTTGCTCTTCATGAGGGACAAGGTAAGGTACTAATCTACATTACAGTTCTATTACAGCAAATGGGATTTGATTTATAATGAAAATTCTTCTGTTTTGAGTAATTTTTGGTAGGTTGGGCTCTTACTCATATGTCATGTTCTTGCCAAGTGGATGGATATCAAATTGAGCATATTTATTGTGGTAGGGAGTGTTAGTTTAGTTATTTTTTTGAAGAGTCAGTTCAAAGTCTAATCTAGATTAAAAAGAAGTGCTTAAAGATTAGTCATATACTCTCTATCTAAGATCTAAGATAGATGGGGTGGGGGGCTCTTTTTCTTTATTTGAATATCTTATTCTTTCATCCAAGACTTTTAAAAACTATACGAATCTTATTTTCCATCTGACTCTCAATCTAGTCATTGTTACGAATACCAGGAATACGAAACTCATCATACTTGAGAACAGGAGAATCACACCCTCCTTATCTCTATTCAATATAGGACTTGTATCGACATACTCAAACTTGTCATTATAGTTATCAATTATATGCTAGATTAAGGGATGGGAAGACTGTGCTCACGCCTCTAAGGTAACGAGAGGGAAGTGGGTGTTTTTCCTTGGGGATTTGATCAAATAAGATCGTCCGATTCCTACAGAACCTATCACTAAAATATCTTGGGGAAGATCTTGAACTAAACATAATGAAAAAAGATTTTTCTATGAGATGGTAAATGAAAACTATTAACCTCATTTTTCTCAGAGAAGAAGTTTTAAATTTTGATGTTTTATTTTATTCCGTAAGAAAGATTATGTCTAGAAGATTACCCACTTCATTCTTAAAAATATGTCAACATCTCTCTTTCTCTCACCTCTAGCTCGTTCTATTCATCATATTCAACCTAGTTTTCCATATTTACATTAATATGCAATTATAACTTCAGTTTTTTAATTGGGATAAGATCCTTCCCAATGCAAGCCATGATTTTAGCAAAATGTCTAAGTCTATTTTTTTCTATGAACAAATAACTATAGTTTTGTACTATCATTACATTTAATTTAGTTGTTGAATTCGAGAGAGGATATCGAAAAGTCAGCAAGATGGAAAAGATTGAGGAAAACATGGAAGCTATAAAAAAAATCATTGAAAATATTGTCGGACTCAAAGAAGCCAAACATATCTAAAATGTAGTCGTATTGGAAAAAGATAGAAAGAAATTCGTTGAGATCGGATTAATCATAGAAAATGTTGACTGTTTAGAAATTCGGATTAGTCTTACTCTTCTCGTTCAATTTTCACTATAGAAATATAATGATTAATCAAAAACTAAGTTAGTCAGCTCCTTATTCTACTTGTCATTGAAAAGATGAGTCCAATTTTTGCTTATTTGCTTATTTATTAAACGAGTTTAGTCTTGAATTTAAATTGGATTCAGACTCGGTTATAATAAGTTCGATAGACAATTTAAAGAATCGAATTTGAACAACTCAACTTGTTTACTGTCCCCAAGAAGGCAAGATTGAACAATTATTTGTTTTTACACTATTACCCTCGAAAGTGTGAAAAACACGACTCAACATGATTCACGGCTCGACTGAGATGGATGAGACTCGTGTCCACTCAATTAGATTCTAAAATTGGGCCTTGAAAACGGCGTTGGGCCGGGTCAGGCCTCGATGGCCCAATCCAAATTTGAAAACATTGAGCGGTTAATAATATATTATTTTAAGAAAATAACGATAAAGCGCGCGATTAAATCCTACGCTCCAATTTCACTTTACATATGGCGGCAATAGTAACAGACGAGGAGACTCTGACGCTCGAGGACTCGACGAAGAACGCCGCGCGCCACCACTCAGAGACCCTCAAATCCATCCTCCGGCGTACATTATCTCCGGTCTCACCTCCGGCAGCACAAAGCGTCGCCGGTGGATTCCTGAACCTTCCGGAGTGCCTTTCCCATTGTGTATTGATCAGATGGTCGATGATCCGTTCAACTCCGATCAGCCCCTCCTGTGCGTCGATGCTATGGTCTGCTTCTTCTACAGCTCGGGAACGAGTTCCATGGAGCTCAAGTAGATCCTTTTGATTCTTTGCTACCAAGAGCGGCCTCTTTTCTGGCTCACCAGAGCTCTGGTCCTATACTTGGAAGGTGAATTCATGTTATGCTTTTCTTGGCTGATTCGAATATTTAGATACTGGATTTGGTCTAATTTGATATTTCAGGTTTACAAAACTGAATTGATTTTGGGAATTTGTATATTTGTTTTTCTATTGCTGTTTTAATTCTATTGCAACTGAATTAATTAGTGTGAATTAGGTCCAAAATGATGTTTCAGGTTTATGAAAATGAACTGATTTTGGGCATTTTTGTGTTCGGTTAGATTGTTTCCTCCTAGGTCATTGGTGAGTGAGATCCTAGGGTTTATGTATGCTGGTGATGTCACTACACTAGAGGTGATGGTTATGGCAGCCTCTGCATCTCCATTGCAAAACAGCGGAGCTAGTTCGTATCAGTTTTCTTCAATGTGAATTAGTCCTAGAGAAGTCATACTTTGGGTCGGAATCCGAACAGCTGTTATATTTTCATCTTCTCTGTGAGTTGAGGAACTTCGATTGATTGAAGGAATCGGTGTCCTTTATGCTGAGGGATATGCTGGAACCCAAGTGGGTAACTCTGTGAGGATATTGAACATGGGTTTTCGAGTTTTCAGATTTCTGATGCTGCAATGAGAGTCGGTGGCTGAAGTTCTCAGTTGGCTGCCTCAATTGGTTTTGTCCAAGAGAGTTCGAGCAGTTTGTGAGGGGATGAATTGGGGAGGGATTGTGGGGAAGTTGTGGCCTAATGTCTCGATATGTCAAGTGTGTTACCACAGGAACTATGAAGCGTCTGACTTGTGCTATTATTTGCTCATTTTTTTATTTCCTATGAGATGATTAGGGAGCATTCTAGAACTCCATTTTAAGCAGTACAATAAGTTGGTACTCCAATATGTTGGTACTTTTCAAATGTGGCAATTGATATTTTGTGGTGTATAATATGAAATTAGTGCAGAAAAACATACAGCATGATTTTGATTACATAGTTCTGCATAAACAAGCTTCATTTTGACGGGTAAAAATGTTCTTCCTGCTACCCATATATGCAAACATATATGACTCATCCAGTTAATTGTTTCAGAGAACAGTGTCACTGGATTTTCTCTCTAGTTTTGAGCTTATACATTCTCTTTAGTGCGTATAGATGCTTTTGATATTCATATGACATGTTCCTGGAAACAATTATCCTTATTTAACCTTTTCTGCTTCTCTATGTGTCATTGGCTGCTTGAATTTGCTCCAGTGTCTTTCCTTTTGTTTCGGGCACCATCTGGATTATGAACAAGATAGCCAGGCCATTGATTGCAGCATAAAGAATAAAGGTACCTGGAATCAGACAAATGAGAGCAGTAGAGGATTATTATAATTAGTCGAAGTCATCCAGCATTCTAGCTTCTCAACAAGGTAACAGACTAACAGTGGTTTTCCATTTCAGTTGCACATTATAGTCAGAGCTGTTTTATTAATCTAACTAGTTTAACATTGTCTACGTGAAAAAAAATGAAAAGGTTTTATTCTATTTACCGTAAGAGCTCCAGGTCATAAGATAGTTGAAAGTGTAGGAAACTGCCCAAGCTACAAACCAGTTCACCAATGTTGCTAGGCTCCCAGCTGTCCCTTTTATATTTATAGGGAATATCTATAACAAAAGTAATTTGCATGCTCAGATGTAGGAGAGATCAGATTGTTAAAGTTATTAGGAATGATAAAAAATCTTGTAAGTTCTGATTACCTCGGACATCACAACCCAAGGAACTGCACCCATTCCTACTGAAAAAGATGCTATGTATAGCTGAATAAAGAATAGTCATTTAATTTAAGTTAGCAATTAACTGAAGCAGAGAATATAACTTGCAAGAGCTGACAGGCTTACCGGTATGCCAAGTAAGATAAGGATGGGGACTGATTTGGGTGCCAATTCATGAACCTGGTCCACGAATGGGTTAGAATAATCAAAAGCTGGAGAAACTTGGGCAGGTTGTCTTTTTTTAAATGAAGGTAGATTAGTTACCTTCATGTAGAATGCAATCCCTGATAGCAGGCAGCCAAGGACCAATCCAGTTCCAGAAACCTGAAATATATTAAACAGATTGTATCAGAAATTATTTTCTAAGGTAAGTAATTTTAGGGTGAATAGTTTTCTTACTAGGATTTACCAATAAAAGGGGCTTCCTTCCCACTTTGTCAGTCAGAGCTGCACCTAATGCAGTAACCACAATCTGTAAAACATACTCATATCAAATTGATTCTGTGCAGGAAGACATACTATGATGTGTTTGGTTGGAAAGTTATATTAGTTTACAGCTGCAAATAATTTATTTAAGAACAGCTTGTAGCGGGTTTGCCCTTGTCTTGAAAGACATGACAAAATAAACATGGTAATGATTTTTAACGTCAGTAAACATTGAAAACAAGGGAAGTTTCTGAGACCTGAAGATAAGCGTAGATTATAGTTCCAGTACTGGCAGAAAATCCTGAAAAATCACAGTAATTGCTGTCAGTTACTGGATTAAGTTTCATATACAGTAAATGCTATGAAGACTTTGATTAACACTTTTGAATTGGAACTTAACTGGGAAGATAAAAATACGGTGGTGCTAAAGAGATCAAATCTTAGTTGAAAGTATTGTTTTGTCTAGTTTATTCAACCTTCATTCTGTTCTTTAGAAACCTATGTTCTTTTAGAAGTGGCATACACTAGGACAGTTGCATGCTCGTTCTGATTAAAGGAATAATTACCAGCTGACTCAAAAATGTTGCTGACATAAAAGCATATTCCATTGATTCCACCCAGTTGTTGACAGACCATCAATCCAACTCCTATCTGGTTATGAGCACAAGTATTTGATGAAACATTAGATATCATAAAAATAGGTCCAGAAACCTTTAGACTATTTCTTCTTCATTTCATTCGCAGAGTAATTGGAAGAGAACAAGATCTTGAGAAAGATGAATGAAATGGGTTAGGAAGACAAATAATTACAATGACTGAACGCAAGTATCTTCTTTGAAACAAGTCCAGCAGTTTTGCCTTGGGGAGTCTATCAAGTGTGTCTATATATTCCTGTCAAGCAACAAACCTTATTATACAATGTTTTGATACCACTTTTTATGCGAATATATAAATCTAGAGTTCAGAGAAAGAACCTGAATTTCAGCCATTTCATGAGATATGTCAGCATCCTTGCCACAGAGCTTCTGTAATGCAAACTGGAAGTCTTTCTGGCATCCTGTCTTTGCCTGCATTCATGTTGAAGTCATCTTTTATCTCCATACATTCTATGGATCGCTACAATAAGTATGTGAAATAGAAACAATTCATTATAGTTTCTTACTAGCCATCTGGGAGACTCCGGAATGAAAAAAAGACCCACAACAGAATCACACATGGAATAAGTCCTGCACTTACTTTTCAGTGTAAGTTCATCTAATCTTTACAATATGTTCAGCAAAGCCTTTCTCTTCTTTTTTTCTTTTTGATCAGCAAAGGCTTTCTCTTAGTTCATTTTACATAGTTTACTTTAATCTAACAAAGATCTAGTGAAGGTCAGAAATTTCGCCAGTTAATGCTAAAGTCCTCCATGATATTACTGTCCCAATTATGAATGCTACAGATACTGCAGTGCATATCATAAGCTGCACAGTAATAATAAGATAAAATTAGATAACCTTTGATAAGCATCTTGAGGCCTTCACGTATTTACTTGAGCTCTTAGGTGGATCGGTTCCTTACCTGGTTAAGGGTTGTCAGAGCTCCTCTTAGATTCTTGGGTGCAATTTCAGCAATGAAAACAGGTACCACATAAGAAAAAACTCCCATTCCGTATCCTGTTGCTAGTCTTCCCAGATCCAAACACAAAGCTCCCTTTTGTTATAAATGAAGAAAATATACAATTAGGTTTCATATCTAAGAAATGCAACTTCGATGGTGTTGTTTTGGGGAATTCACAGACCTGGGCAAAGTAAATGGCAAGCCATCCCGCAATACAGGAACCACTAGATATTCTCATTGCCTGCATGCATGTATGCCACAGTGCAGATATAGTTAAACAAATCAAAACGCAAACTAAGTAGTTTCATTTGTATAATCATATTTCCCTTTGCTTACCCATTTGCGGCCTAGGAAGTCAGCGATGCGTCCACTTGAGATTGCACCAATCATCGCACCAAATGTCAGTATGGAGCCGAACACTGAATACTGCCAACAGATACACCAACCCAATTTAACACAACACTTCCCTACTAACTGAGCTTAAAGTTATCTAGATCATGTAGATTCAGCATGGCTTTAATACAATGAAGCATGTATCATGATTCATGAGGTGGGTCTATGTTAAGCATGCTCTGTAAAAGCACAGTTAATCTTTGTTTATGATCCTAATCAAGCTATCTGTTGCAAGCATGTTATATCCATATTTCAGTTCTACTTTTGGGTTTCATAGTTAGTACAACTCAAAAGACTAGTCATCAACATACCTCGCCTAGAGATATGTCGAGATCTTTCCTGATAGCAGTCTGAGTAGGTGATGAATATCCTGCCTGAGAACAAACAATTTCATCAGTCCAACATTACTTCATGAATTCTATGTTATTCTAATTCTCTCACTGAATTTATTTCTCAGTACTTACACAGGCTCCAAATGCATAAGATCCACAGACTGCGACGAAGGTGTGAGATAAACCATCCATAATTGCTCTTTACCGCTACTCTGCCCTTCTTCTCCAGGCACTCGCATTGCTCCTTCCATGAGTGGCTCTGTTATCTCTCTTCTCACACTCACAGTACTGTTTCCAGCATTCTCTAGATCCTCCTTGATGGCCATATCTTATCTTCTCTATATAATCTCCAACACAGCTGTTACTGAACTGAAAATGGCAAATTGAAGAAGACTCAAAAAGATGAACTAAAAAGGTAGCAATCCTTTCCACAAAGAAATAGATAGTGCCTTATGATTTCCCGAAAACAGCATCTACTTTAAACTTGCTAAGTTTTGATGTGCACAACCACTTACTATTCTTGAAAATGCCTTCTGAATTTGAAACTTTGCTGACATAAACAGGTAAAGAGCTCTTTGTTCCGAGCAAGAAAGGCTTACTTGCTCAATTTTTGCTCTTGACAAGGGACAAGGTAAGCTACTAAACTAGAGTTGAATGACAGCAAATGAAATTTGTTTTATAAGGAAAATTCTTATACTTCTTAGTAATTTTTTAGCCGGTCAGGCTCATACTCACGTTAATGCCAAGTTGATGATACTAAAATGGGCATATTATATTGTGTGGTAGGTGGGTTAGCTTTGTAAATAATAGGGTTGATTATACCAGGTACATGCAAGTTTACATGTTTTTTTTACTTAGTTACACTTATGTTTCAACTCGTTTTGCAGCTATTCCAAAAATACCACAGAGCACTTTTTAGACAGAAAATGACTAAAATGTCCTTGATCCTAATCATAAATTGGGTCAAATGTATTTTCATCATTTCGGGGCGAAATAGAGCTATTGAAATGAATAACATATAAACTTGGGTGTAGCGAGGTGTAATTAACCTTAAACAATTATGTCATATTTTTATTAACAGTAATTCATTCCGCAACATATATTCACTCTCTGAAGTTTAAGATTAATCATTCCTTCAAATTATTTTAAGATATTTCTTTGGAGAGAACAACTTTCATAAAAAATTTAAGGCCAATCATTTGAAGTATTCTTATAGGTACATTCCTATATTTAGGTGTTACCTCGTCTTAAACTCGTTCTATTCATATTAACCTTGTGAATTTTCATATTTACATTAACGATGCAAATTGCAATTATATAAACTATAATCTTCAACTGAAAGTAACCATTATGGGGCCAAGCCATGATCTAATCTACACCATGTTGAAGTAGTTAAAGCGTATATGTCTTGTCTTGTAATGGAATATTAATTACTTAAATAAGATCATTAAGATCTAGTCTAATCTAAAATAGTGTTTAGCTAAACCAGACACATTTGGAAGTTTCCGTTGTGTGTGAAATGTTTACATTTAAAGGCAAATATAAGGCACAAATGGCCAATATTTGCCAGAGCTTGCGAATCTGGATCGAAAGATGCTGGACGTTTCTGTAAATAACATGAGTCATGAATCACGACTTTTGATATAGTTGTGTCGTGTTCTTGTCTGGGCATGAGTTCTGACCTTTAAGAGTAAAGATATCAGTTGGTTTCAAAAAGGCGTTTAGGAGATGATGTCGATACTAGTGTTGAGGAAAAATTGGAACGTTTGCGCTAACGCAGCACCGGCTTCAGGGTTGGACCCTTGGATTTGATGCCGGACTTTAAAAGCTACCCACATACATTTTACACCCAATCATTCTAGATAACGCTTAATTCCTTACCCAAAGAATCAGAGAATACTGGATCTCTACCCAACAAACAAACTAGTGGACTTTTTGTGTATGAAAATTTGCACATATATTCTTATCGAACTCAAATAATTTCTCCTCTCTATCTGTTAGAGAAAGAGTCAACGTTAACAATACGTTCCTAAAAAAAAAGTTCACGGCTCTTATTTGATCCTATCATTATTGACGTGATCCAGCTTGGTAGTAACGACCAGATGTTCTTACTCCAACCCCCACGTGGGTTTTATGTTGGGCCTTGACTTGGGCTCTATTTGCGGGGAAGCCCAAGGTGGACAAGTATGAGTGGAGAGGCCTTGTAGCCCAAGTGTCAGGAAGAATTGAGTGGCTACGATCTTCTAGTCAACCACGCTCCCGAGCCTCTATTATAGGCCCAGCTTTAACATCTCTTATGGCCCGATAAATAAGTAAGTTTTATACTTCAGGTCTTTTTATTTAGATTTAAATTGTATGCGAGTTGTATTTAATGAAAAGCTGATGGTAGGAAATATATTTCTACCAAATTTAGATTGTTAAGCCTTTTGTCTGGAATGTTTAATAATTATATATATCTTCAAGTTAATATATAAAATTGACGATAACATTTCTATATAAAAAGAAGTACCCTTCAAGAGTACTTAAGAGTATTCCCAACTCCCCCTAAAAAAAAGAGTAATCCCTTAAGGATGAGTGATTTATGATTTTGACGGATATTGTTTAGACAAATTCGGAAAAGTTGGATAAACTCAATGTCAGGTAAAGTTTGGGTTAAGGTTTAATCATTTGGGTGAATCGTCCAGACACAAGTCAATAGCGTAATTCTCAACCGTTTCAACTAATAAAACACTATCACATACTTCAAAATTTTGAAAATAATACTTGTTTAGAATAAAATAATAATAAAATACTAATTCACTTTCTTCTAAAATACATATTTTTGATCTCTAAATAACCTAGGGTAGACTATTTACAGGATGCTTCCAATACTTCTAAAAAAATCACTTTCAATGAATGAGGACACTTTATTTGAAAGAATAAATAAACATAATCTTGTTTTAAATCTTTTAGGACACAAACACTTGTAAAAATACAATACAAATTTATCATGTAATTAATCTTCTAGATTCAGTAAAGTGTTCATAAATTCACGCGAAATAATAATAATAATAATAATAACTAACAAGAAAATAAAAATCAGCAGTAAAATGTTGATTAATTGAATTACAGGTAATTATTTACTTTACTGGATCTTCATCGTCCAAATCCAAACTACAGAAGAGTTGAATGGGAAAGCGAGAGAAAGCAAAAGAAAATTGGAAGAAACTAGAGAGAGAATAGAGTATATAGATATCGAGAGAGAGAGAGAAGCTTGAGGGCCTTGTCCAAGGCTTGAGCACGAAGTCAAACACCAGAGAAAGCGGAGAACCCAAAACGATTTCGGTCCTATTTCGATTTTGCGTGTGGTTCTGTCTTTTCTCGGTGATGCGATCGCGTGTAATCGGATGATATTGCCGATCGGAGACGATCGGAGATTTTCGTCGGCGGTGGTGGCGTCGGTGGTTCCGAGAGACTTGCCTGCCGGAGGATGAAGAAAGGGAAGGGGAAGAACAGCGGATTGTTGCCTAATTCCTTGAGGATTATCTCTTCCTGCCTCAAAACCGTGTCCACGAATGCGAGCACCGTCGCTTCCAGTGTCCGCAACGCCAGTGCCTCCGTCGTTTCCTCCGGTTCCGAGGGTCTCAAAGATCAGGTTCCGCACAACTTTTGTTTCTTCTTCTTCATACATTGAAATAGCAACGCCACTGCTATATTTTTGGTACATTTTCTTGCTATATTTTTGTGTTGTGTTCTTGTGCTCAGGCTGCAGATTCAGAGTTTAATTTATCTGCCCATCATTATATTTTAATTCATATTACATCCGAAGTTGGAAATGTTTTTCTCCTTATTTATTTTGCTAGTGGAAATGGTAGTTTGTGCCTTTTGGAGCATGTAAGTCCAAAATTGGTATTGAACATTAATCAGTCTGGTTATGAAAGGGGAACTAAAAGGGCTCCATTTTTTAACCCAAAAAGATATCTTTTTGATTGCTCAACCTTGTGCCTAGATTATGAGTTAGAGCTATTATAAAATGGTTAGGTGTAATAATGATGAAACCAATGATCATATCTGACTATACAGAATGATGAAGCTGAAGTCTTGAGCTTTTTGACTTGGAAGTTGGTGTTGGCTTTGGGATTATTGTGCCCATAGTGGAGTTGGAAACTAGACCTGGTTGCACAATAACTTGACAGACAAAAGCTTCAGTCAACAGTTTGCCAGTGTGCTCAATAGTCAATACTTCAAAGTTTCAGTTTTTGAATTTTCATGTTCATTTTGTTTTATGATGACCGTTTCTAAATCTACATCTGTCGTATAGTGCCACCTTTTTGGTTTAGTAGTAGTACTCACATGGAGTTATCTTAAGTTTTCTTTTTAGTTTGGAAATGTTTTTCGGAGGGTGTTGGTGTCTCAATTCTTTCAATTGTGTTTGTTTCTCTGCACCTGAAAACCATGTTTAATGTGATCAACTACTGAGCTTCTACTTGATGCACAGGTGACTTGGGCTGGGTTTGACAGACTTGAGCTTGGTCCATCCATATTCAAGCATGTTCTCTTGCTTGGGTATCAGAATGGTTTTCAAGTCCTTGATGTTGAAGATGCCTCTAACTTCAGTGAACTGGCCTCAAAGCGTGATGGTCCAGTTACATTCATGCAGATGCAGCCCTTCCCAGCAAAGGCTGATGGGGACAAGGGTTTCAGTGCATCACATCCTTTATTGTTGGTTGTTGCAGGAGAAGACACAAATGGTTTAAGTGTAAGCCAGACTCCTAGCAATTTGGGTGGTGTGGGAAAAGGTGGTAGCATAGATTCTCAATCCGGAAACCCTATCAACTCTCCGATGACAGTTCAGTTCTACTCCCTGAGGTCTCACTCTTATGTGCATGTTCTGAGATTCCGCTCAGCTGTGCGCACGGTTAGATGCAGTCCTCGCATAGTAGCTGTTGGTCTTGCAACACAAGTAAGGCTAATCTATCTGTTACATACTCTAGAACTGAATGCACCTGCAATAGTGAGATAGGAAATTACTTGATGATGTCATTTATTTAATTGATGGATATTAATATCATCTGGTCAAAGACTGGTTACTTAAGCATTGTAAGTTCCATAAGTTCTTTCTATTCTCGCTCTTTGTGGTTCACTAGCATGATATTGAATTGTAACAAGCTCTTCCATTTCGTTTATGACTTGATGTTGGTAGAGTCCAAATTTGATTATGCATATTGTTGTGGCAGTATTTAACGGCTGCTTCTTGTTCTTAATATTGTGGCAGATATACTGCTTTGACGCCCTCACTCTGGAGAATAAATTCAGTGTTCTCACGTATCCCATTCCTCAGTTGTCAGGACAAAGCAATGTTGGGGTTAATGTAGGTTATGGTCCAATGGCAGTGGGTCCAAGGTGGATAGCATATGCATCTAGTAATCCTCTAATGTCAAACACTGGCCGCTTAAGCCCACAAAACCTTACTCCGTCTCCCGGTATTAGTCCTTCAACATCGCCAAGCAGTAGCAGTTTGATGGCTCGTTATGCAATGGAGTCAAGCAAGCATTTAGCTGCTGGGATAGTTAACCTCGGGGACATGGGATACAAAACTTTGTCTAAATACTGTCAAGAGCTACTTCCTGATGGGTCTAACTCTCCAGTATCTCCAAGTTCAAGCTGGAAAGCAGGGGGTAGACTTGCAGGAGCCGAAATGGATAATGCAGGGATGGTTAGTATTATACTTAATAATGGAAGCATTAATACTTGAGTTTCCTGTTTACTGTCATGAAAGTATCTATTTTCCTCTAATTTAGGTCTGTAAACATTGAAATTTTATACTCTAAGCAAGATGACAGTTTCCGTTCACTGTTTGGAATAAGCTTGAATCCTAGAAATGGTGTTAGGAAACCCTTATTGTTGTTTACTTGCACTGTCGATGCTGTTCACTTAAAATTAAGTACAGAACAAAGAGAGAATAATAATGATTTTATGTTTTACTTCCATGGTATTGCTTAGGTTCCATGTTATGTTAGGCTGTTAGCCTCAACAGATTGCTCTGTATTTTGTGAGGTTGTAAATCTTCACTTGATGGATGATTGCAGGTGGTTGTTAAAGATTTTGTTTCCCGATCTGTTGTATCACAATTCAAAGCGCATACCAGTCCTATATCTGCACTATGTTTTGATCCTAGCGGCACCCTCTTGGTTACTGCCTCAGTATATGGGAACAACATAAATATAATCCGTATCATGCCATCTTGCACACGTAGTGGGTCAGGCTCCCAAAATTACGAATGGAGCTCTTCTCATGTGCATCTCTACAAGCTTCATCGTGGAATAACATCAGCGGTTAGTACACATTTAATTTCATATGTTTTTGTTTTCTGTCCCTGTGCTTTCCATGGTTCATTTACTGATGGGTTTCTGTTTTTTTCACTTCTGTCCATTTGACAGACTATTCAAGATATATGCTTTAGCCACTATAGTCAGTGGGTTGCTGTTGTCTCATCAAAGGGAACTTGCCATATTTTTGTTTTGTCTCCATTTGGAGGTGAAGCTGGGTTTCAAACTCATAATTCTAAAGGTGAAGAGCCATCGTTATTTCCTGTTTCATCTTCACCTTGGTGGTCTACTTCATCTTTCGTCACCAGTCAGAAGCTTCCAATTCCACCCCCAACACCTGTTGTCCTTTCCGTGGTGAGCAGGGTCAAATATAACGACTCTGGCTGGCTCAACACAGTCAGCAATGCTGCTGCTTCTGCAACAGGAAAGGTTTTTGTGCCGTCTGGTGCCATTGCTGCTGTGTTCCATAGCTCTATTTCTCTCAATGCTCAACAGGTTAACTCAAAGGCTAATTCCTTAGAACATCTATTAGTTTATACTCCTTCAGGTCATGTGATACAACATAAACTCCTGCCATCAGTTGTGACAGAAGAAAGTGATGGTAGTTCTAGGTATTGTCCTGGCTCGTTTTTGCAAATCCAGGAGGAAGATTTAAGGGTCAGAATTGAACCTGTTCAATGGTGGGATGTATGTAGAAGGTCAGATTGGCCAGAAAAAGCAGAATGTGTTTTTCTCGATGCTGCAGAGGTAACATTGGACAAATTAGGTTCCAGGGGTTGTTATGGAATTGATTCTCTGGATTTGAATAAATCCTCTGAGGGAAAAAAGTTTGTAAAAACTGATCCGTCAAAGCCCCATGAAACATCCCACTGGTATTTATCCAATGCAGAGGTACAAATACGTTCTGGGAGGCTACCCATATGGCATAAATCAAAGGTATTCTTCGCATTGAATTTGCCATGCAGTGTCCAATGCAGTAATGTGGTGATGCATATTGCTTCATATGATACCATGTTGTAATCCATCCCTTATATTTGTTTCAGATTAGTTTCTATATGATGGATTCCCCAAGAGGGGAAGGTTGTAAGGGTGAGCTTGAAATTGAAAAGGTGTCCATCAATGAAGTTGAAATGAGAAGGAAGGAGTTATTACCTGTTTTTGACAATTTCCACAACGTCAAGTCAGACTGGGGTGAGAGGTAATGACTATCTTAGCTTTTCCCCCTGTGGATTCTGATACATCCTTTAGCTACATTGCTTATCCTGTAAGCATTTCGAGAAGAAATGGTACCGAAAAAATACCCCTTCCAGAAACAGGTTGTTTTTTTATCGATTAAATCAGTTGTATCAAAGCTTTTTGGGCTCAAGACCTTGCTTATGTAGAAGGGAGCACCAAACCATTTTTTCTGTTAAAGAACTTTTTAAGAATGATATATCAAGCAAGAAATGGACTCACTTATGTACCCCACCTTGAGAGAGGACCAACAAGGACTGAGTGGAGATAGAGGCCCAACAGAAGTTGAGAAGAGAAATAAGATGTGAGGTACTGCTGCTGGGCCTTGAACCTGGGTCCCAAGACCCAAGTTCTACTGCTTGACCAGTTGGACAAACAAGAACAGGTTGTTGAACCACAGTTACGTATGTGTTGGGCCTAGCTGCCACTTCTGTGCCTGCAAAAAAATTTTGTATTTGTCCATGATAAATGCCTTGTTTCTTTAGAGTATGACTCCTAAGTTTTTGTCTCAAGAGTAGTGAGCATGGCCAGTCATGGAGTTGTATATCATAAGTTAATGGGGTGATAATTGCTTAACTGACTGAGCAAAAATTATTTCAGTAAAAAAATGATGAGTGTGTCATGCAGTTTCAGGCATGAGGATGTTGAATACAGGTTCAAGATTTTTATTTCAAAATCAGCATTTTGTCAGGTTTATATGTTTTTGGTAGCAAGAACTCAGATTATCTCCGGACTTATCATTTAAAATTTTTTAGACCCAACCCAAGCTTGTCTTCCATTTATTTTGGAGAAACATATTGTGTTTGTCCATCAGATAATTTTAAATGTCTTAATATTTTTGTGTCATTGTTGTGCTTCTGAATGTCTTGTTTATGTTATTTATTTGTTAGCTTGTCTTTTTTTCAGAGACCTTGACGGAGAGAAATATCCTCTATTGTCTTTGGAGCCTCATCAAGCTAAAGACAAGACCACTGACGAGTCTATTATATTCCACTCAAAACCTTCATCCCTTAGCTCTACTGAAAGTTCAGAAGGAGGTAAGAGTTTAATTTTAAGGTCAATCATTTGTTGGATTTGGTGATTCACCTTAGCAAATCTGACAAACTCTCAGTTGCCAATCTTGTCAAAATTTTGATTAAACCATAATGTACCCACTTGTGTATTTCATTTGCCATTAGGATCCTCAAGAAGAATGGAGAATTTTCCAGACTTGGATCAAATGAATATGGAGAAAGCATACATACCCACTTGCCAATCTCCAATTGAGTTTTACCCGAAATCATCGTCCTATCCTCCAATTCCATCCGAGTACTTGAACAAAGCTGGATCTCATCCTGATGAAAATAACTTGCCTGTTGTTGGAAGACCTGATGCTGAAGGAACTTCTCTACTGGACGCTGGAGGGCTCAACAAGGTTACTACTTCAAATGCTGATCCTTTTGATTCCAAAGTTAGCGTTTTTGTGAATGGAGTTATGCAATCAAATGCAAACCATGAGGTAGATTTCGGGCAGTTTCTTCAGGAGGGGCATTGCAAGGCCTTGCAGTCTGATGGAACTCGTAACAGCTTAACTGAAGTCATAGCTGATGATGTTGATAGCGGCGAAAAGGACAAGCATGAAGACGATGAGGAAAATGATGATATGCTAGGTGGCATGTTTGCATTTTCCGAGGAAGGTAAACAATTGCTATAATTCTCTGTAAACTTCGGTTTCTGTTGTTTATGTTATTCCCTATTCATTGTTCAGGTTGATCTATAACTTCACTGAAGAAAGATTCCCGAGCTTGTGCCCTTTATGAGTCATCACATTCTAATGCATAGGAACTTCAGTTTCAGCTTCTCAAACTAGGTGTTAGCCGTGGAGGCAATATCATCTTTTTTTTGGCATTCCACGCCATGAATGCCAAGTGTGAATAAGAGCGAGGCGTCAGCAAAATCTAAAGCTTGATTGTTGCTGCAATGGAGTATGCAATCCTCTCCCTCTCTCATGTACATTATCTCAGATTAAAATTCATACATTCATGGAAGTTTCGGGTTCGAGGATTTGAAGCTTTATTTGTTGGGTTAGTCTAAATTCTTAGTTGAAGGTTTATTTGGGTTTGCATTCCCTATTGTTGGACTTTGGGATTGATCCTGTCCTGTCTGTACATATGAATTTGATCTTAACCATGTAACTGTTTTTTTTCTTCTACCAAACCAAAAAAAAAGGAAAAAAACAAAACAAAACAAAACTAAACAAAAGAGAAATGAAAGTGAAAAAAAAATGACATTATTTATGTGTGTGAATGTTTTTGTTTTGCTTTTTTTTTTAAGATGGTTATAGGGTTTCTTTTATATATCAGTACCAAAAGTTTAGAAAGATATCCATTTATATCTTGTTTGAAGTCCATGTTGAAGTTTCTAGTTTTTTTTTTCTCTTTCATATTGGTAATAATAGGTATCTGTAAATACTTTACATATTTTTTTTATAAAAAAAGCCAAAATAGAAATGGGGACAAGTTTAAAAGTATCTTCTTTATTATTAACAAAGTACGAGAATTCAATGTTTCTAGCAAGAAGTACAAAATTCTAAACAATCAACATGATCATATTCAGTCAGAATTAAAGCGAATTATAAATTAGAAAATGGAACACATTAAAGAAACAAATCCTATGATATAAGTCATACTAATAGTCTTATCAAAAAAAAGTCACGTTAATAGTTTATAAAAAAAAGTCATATTAATAGTTATTTAAAAAAAAAGTCGCATTAATGGTAACGTTTTGCCAAAAACAATATTTGATTATAATTTTTTCTTACATTGTTTTGGATGAGTAATGAGATAATAATGCAATAATATTTTCCTGTCGGAAGAAAAGGAGAGGACTCCATATAAATACAGAAATAAATCAGATAGCAAAACAAAAAAAAGGGCCACAAATGGCTATGTATACTGTATTTGTGCTGTACAAAAATGATTGGATGATATTAAAGAACTTTGAAAATAATGAAAAAAGAAGCTTCCAATTCCATGTGGATAAGATTCGAGACAGCACCAAAAGCAGAGACGCAAATATAGAATATAAAAATCATAACTTTTTGATATGCTGTATCTTCTTCTTCTCCCTTTGGCCGATTCTTCTGAAACCTAACTCTTCTCCTTTCAGGAAGCTGAAGGGTTTGCTTGAGAGCTTGCTTGACCCTTTTAGCTCAGCTGCCATGGACGTCGTGAGTCAGCTTCAGAGACAGTTCGTGGACTACTCCACAACTCTGTATCGTGAGGTGAGTGATTCAATTTTTGTTTAAAAGTGTAAAAATCTGAGCTTTTTTGGGGGTTGAGTGAGATCTAGAGATGGGTATGTTGATTCTGATGATGGGTTTTGTTTGGTGGTGGTGAAAGGGTTTTTTGGATGATCAGTTCACTCAGCTTCTGAAGCTGCAAGATGAGAGCAACCCAGATTTTGTGGTTGAGGTTGTGTCTCTTTTCTTTGAAGATTCTGACAAGCTCATCAACAACATGGCTAATGCTCTGTGAGGACTCTTAGATTTCATTGTTGTGTTTGGTTTTGACTTTTGTGGTGAAATCTCCAATTGAATGTTTTTGGGTAAAATTAAAATCTGTTCCTTTTTTCACTTATGTAGAGATCAGCAGCAGGTGGATTTCAAGAAGATTGATGATCCTGTTCATCAGTTCAAAGGTAGCAGTTCCAGGTATTTTTGTGTTCAGTTGACTTTTTTTTTGCTTATTCTTTAATAGTAACTTTCAATTTGTGGGTGATAAAAACTCATAAAGTGTGTATATGTCAAATCATCAATTATTTTGTGTTGTCATGACAAGTTCTAGTCTAAATTGGATTTGGATGTGATGGTTTTGTTGGCTTTCTTCAATTGCTTGACAAGAACTTGGTTTTTTGAATGGCTACAGCGTTGGAGCAATGAGGGTGAAGAATGTTTGTGTTGCCTTCAGAAGTTTTTGCGATGCCCAGAACATTGGAGGGTAAGCTATGCTTTACGCTATTGGCATGGTTTTGTTCATGGCCTTGCTTGCCACTATGAACTTATGGTTTGATTAGGAAACCTAAACTGTCCATTTTCGATAATTGAATGATGCTATTATTGATTGATTGTACCTTATACCCTTCTGGCTTTTCATATTCAAAGCATAACGTATGTACTTTAATTTTGGCTGAACCTATGTTTTGAGTTTGGGCTCTGAATTAAGGACAAAAATCAAATGAGAGCTAATATCGAGCAAGTCTTTAATGTCAAGATCGTAGGAGATTGTAGTTTTAGCCTGATGTTATGAAATTGTTCTTTCTTTGTGTGATACATTATGCCACTTTATGAACTGATCATATAATCTTTCACGTTAAAAAATTTCTGGTTTGTATGAGAATATTCTTGAGTGACCCAATCAGAATTCATTTGTGTTAATTTGGTCTTGGAGTCGGATCTATAGTCTCTTAATGCTTTAGCTTATGATCTTAACTAAGATTCAATTTTTTTCTGACTTGTATTGAATTTAAATGACTTACAGAATATTGTTCGATGCAGGTGTGTGAGATGTTTGCAACAACTGAAACACGAATACAATCTGTTAAAGAACAAACTCGATACCTTATTCATGGTAGGCATAACTACTTGTCGATATACATGTTAGTGTATGTACTAAACATCCTAGTCCTCTAAACGGATAATTTCTTGTTATTAAGCTTAATCAGGACCAAAATAACCTCGAAAATATTATCTTCACAGCTGGTTTCATTATTTTACGGGCATGCTTTGGCCTTCTTAAGACTAATGATCAATCTTTCTCAATTATTGTTTCAACTAACCTAGTATTTGTTTTCACTGGTCCTTGTAGCTTGAGCGACAGATCCGGTCAGCTGGTGGGTCAATTCCTATAATGGATTAAACAGTGCAAGTCTTAACGAGGACACGATGAAGGTTGATATGTCAATTATTTTTTGCTGTACCAAATGAACCGATTCTCTTAGATCTATCATATATCTAAAGTTGTAGTAGTAAAAAACTCTGTCGACACTAATCTTTATTGCTCTACATGCACCTTATCATCCTTAAATCACAATGTTATATACATATGAGCACATGATCAAGTTCGTTGTCATGCCCCATTTTGACCCGTCATTGTCACTACATAACCTCTGTATTGTATTCGTTTTTTTGCATCAAAGGGGAAGAATAGCCCATTCTAGGCCTTATCTTTTATGGGTCGGATCTTTCTATGTTGATCAAAAGTCTTGCTATAAACTCTTGTGTTGTCGTTTTCATGTTCATTTCAGCATGGCACACAATACATCTCTGATAGCTTATTTCTTCATCTTCCTCAGCTGTTATGTACATTTAGTGACTGATTAGAACTGGACTGAACATGTCGGTGCTATTTAAACCGCCATGAACAGTGGTTAAGTGCTGTTAATGCAGCAGTTATGAGGCCAAGGCAAGACCCAGAAACCTGCAAAAAAAAAACTCAGAACATGTGTTCTGAGGCATGACAGTGAAGTGTGAGTTTTGGAGGGGCCAATTCTGCATATCTGTATATATATCTTTCTTCTGCAACACTGTTTCTAGTATCATGCACAAGGCATGCATCAATTTAATCTTCTTCATCTTGCATTCAATGTTCTTAATCATTCTTGCACTTATGGAACTTAAAGATTATGCGGCTCAAGCCAGCTTGTACAATAGAGTTATGTTTGGCCACTCCATTTATGGTTTTGTTGCTGTTTTTGGTTAAATTTTCTGACATTTTTACTTCTAGTGTGGAAAATTCTTTAAGAGAGCCAAGAAGCTTTGTGATTATTGGTTTTGGTGAGAGAAAGTTCATAAATAGTGTTCGAAGTATTTGTTTTATTACTCGTTAAGATAGCTTGACTATTTGGCTAGTCTAGTCGGATTTCAGTTAATCTTTTAAAATCTTGTATATTTATGCTCGGTTTCTGACCCTTGTGTTACGGTATCATTCGCGTATAAACGTCACATCATTGAATCAAGGATTAATCGTAAAAATTAACGGCCCCCAAACAAATATGTAGAAGAAGTAACGGTGTTCTACTAAGTCTACAAAAAATAACGGTAAAGAAATTTTCCGTTAGCAATCCTTTAATTTTTGATATTTTCCAAACCAAATTTTTTTAAATCCCCAAAATACCCCTCTCCCGAAGTAAACCTTAAACT
>JAYMSW010000350.1:0-24296 GCA_036897725.1 Erodium texanum | reverse complement strand
CCGGCGAGTCCGGCCCCGCCGTCTGGTCGGCTCACGATGGATCTGATAGTGACGCGATCGGAGAATTCGGATTTCAGGTCCGAAGTCCAGGGCGCAACGACTTCGTTTATGGTCGCCGCCGCGAGCTCCTCCGTCGGCGGCGTAGCATTGCCGGCCATTTCTGTATTGGGATACGAGTGGAGTTCAGTTGTGGTTTGAGAGATAATGAAGCGAAATGGATCAAAAACCCTAAACATCTACTTCATTTTATATGGCGCCTAATCAGGTCGTACGCGAGCTACCGTGGGTGCTACTGCACTTGATCCTTTTCTCCATGGTCCGAGAAATGACCGCTTCAATTGCGGCGGCCGTTAGCGAGATTCCAAAAAAGATTCAACGGCGTTACAGAATCAGAATCTTCTTAAAAATGACGCTGTCCTCAAGGGCTTTTTATTGGGCCGAAAGAAATTAAAACAACCATTTGGATTGTGAACCGAACGGGCCTGTACTCATTGCACAGAGCCCTCTAGCCCGGCCCGTTTACAGCCCAATTCTAACCTTCAGATTGTGCATATATCTGTCCCAAAACCCTAGCGTTGCCTTCTTCTTCGTTCTCTTCTCCAGACTGCAGTCGCTGAACCGGAAGCGAGCGGAGCTATATCAATCTCTGGACACTCGAATCTCCATCGCTACTCATGGGTACAATCTCGTATAATCTATAGTTCAGATCTTTGTTTCTGTATCAGCTTCCATGGGTTCAAATACAGTGGTTAATGTGCAGGTAAGGTTCATGGATCTTTGGCTCGTGCGGGTAAGGTGAGAGGCCAAACCCCAAAGGTCGCGAAGCAGGACAAGAAGAAGAAGCCCCGTGGCCGCGCCCACAAGCGAATGCAGTACAACCGCCGCTTCGTCACTGCTGGTAATTTTCGACTCTTCTCACATTTGTTGATGAACTCTGATTCTTGGTTATATTCGTATTCTGCATCGTCCACTTCATATTTGAATCGATCTACAGCTAGTTGTTTTAATTGAATTGGTGAATTCAATTAAATTGTTAAATTTTCCCGAGAAAATAGTTGGTTTCTAGTGAAAGTGAAGTAATATTCTGACATTAACAATTTTTGTTTACAAACAAATGAAACTTCTAGTATATTCATGTTCAGCATCATTCACTTCATATCTGAATCTATCTATAGCTATTTGTTTCAATTGAATAGGTGCCTTGAATTACATTGTTAAATTTTCCCGAGAAAATGGTTGGTTTCTAGTGAAAGTGAAAGTGATATTTTGATGTGGGTAATTTGTATTCATTTTAAAGATACATTTTTTGTTTATAAACAAATGAAGCTTATAGTGAATTGTGATAGATTGATTGATGATATATCTGTGTTGTGCACATGTATGCTTCAGTTCTTTGTCATTGAGATATTTAGAGATACTTTTTTTAGTTTAGGGAATGTATGTATCTCTCTTTGAATCAACGTAATCTCATAGACTGTCTTAAGGAAAGGTTTACTTCTGCTTAAAGCTTAACTAATTGTATTCTACAAAGTAATTAAATGTAACCAGCTGGGAATCATAATTGTTAATTATATATTTACCTTTTCTTGTGTGCAGTGGTTGGCTTTGGAAAGAAGAGGGGACCCAACTCATCTGAGAAGTGATCTGAGATGAAGAATGATTCATAGTCTCAGTATGGGCTTTTTTTTTCTGCCAGAGAAATGCTTTTGAGTTTAGTAGATCGTGCTGGAACTCTATTTTTTAGTTGAACCATGTCAAAACTTTTGCTTATTGCTTGAATATGAGAGTTTGAATTTCGCTTCATATCAGCTCATTCATTCTTGATCTGAGTATTTGATTTTTATTCCGTCGGCCCCTATAAAGTTCATTCCATGTTTTGCTTTTGATCAGCCCTGTAATGTTAGGTTACTTATATCGTAGTTGCGGAATGATATCAGAATTTCTTATCTGATATGTGATAAGACTCTAGATATTTCATAGTAGGGTATCAGATTCTATATTTTTGAGTTGCTGTTGAAAATGTGAATTGATGACTTTGATACTTCACTGTTAACAGGATCTGATCTTACCTTTTTGTTAAGTCGTTTTATATTCTTAATTATCTAAACTAACAAGTGAAAGGATTAGCATGAGAAAGGCCTGTCATGAATGTCTTGTTATAAAAAAAGGACAGGTTTATTTGAAGCTATTCAAACAGATAAAGCATGAAATCTACAATCAACCTTACTGTTTGGGTTTATAAGGAAGTTGTTAGTATAATCCAATTAGCAACTCTTCTAAAATAAAACAAATATTTCGTTATTATTTGCCACTGAAATTTCCAATAGCAATGCATATATAAATAGTTATTTACACGTGGACAATTCTAACAAGAAAATGATTATTTTTTTGAAGGAACAAGAAAATGATTTAGAAATGTAAATAAGACGCTAGTGTACACAAAACAACAAACCTTCTTCACCAATAATAGCTCGACACGTCCGAAAACGACACCTTTACTTGAATTACTTCATCCTTTTAGCAATTTACAGAAGCAAAAAAATATATAAAAAAATGAGCAGAAAGCCACATCCTGGAAATGGAAGAAAATAAAAATAAAATGAGAAATAAAAAGCTTTTTATTACAAGAAAGATTCCACTTTCCTTAAGAACCCAAACAGAGCTACTGATTGAATATTATTTTTATTGCCGAGAAAAAGAACAAAATTAGGAGCCGCAGCTAGCTCTTCCCCGCCGCAACCAATGTGCATGAACCTTCGATTTTCGATTTGAATCACGAAAAAGAAAACTTTTGTCCTGCTGGGTTTTCGATTTTCTCGGAAAATTGCGAAGGAAAGTGGGAGCTGCAGGTGCTGATTGTGGTTCTGGTGGCGTTTAATTTATATTTTTTATGGCTGCAAGTACGAATCCATCTGGGAATAAGGAAGGTTCTTCGACTTCGGGTCAGCAGAAAATCGCTACTCCTAATTCCAATGGCGTTTCTGTAAATCCGACCAATAACGGAGCTAGCTCCTCCTCGGCGGGTGGGGTGGCCCCGCCACCTGCTACGGCCGAGACGCAGGCCGCTCTCCGGCACAATCCTGGCATCTCCGTCGACTGGACCTCCGACGAGCAGTCTACCTTGGACGATTTACTTGTCAAGTTAGTCTCTCTCTCTCTATGTGCAAATTTATTGTTAGAATTTTGGTTCTTGTTCGCGTAAGGATTCATTTTTAACCATTGATTGCTGGAACTTCACATCGTTTTCTCAGAAATGAATTTTGATTCGATTTGGAAGTATTTGCCTTTTGTTTCTGTTTAGGTGCAAATACCATTGTATTACTGAATTTGCTCTTCTTCTACTTGTTCTGTTTTTTTTTTTGTTATATGTTTTTGGATAGTAACTTGCTCTGAATTTGTTACTTTAGGACAGTGATCTGTAACAACAACAGAAAATCAGTGTGTTAATGCTTAGGTCTAGGAGAACAATCCATTATCTACTAAGTAGTAAAACAAAACTCGATATCTTGGCTGACTACATCCACCCACCAGCTCAGAAGACTTTGACATAGATGCAGACTAGAAAGTACAGGAATAATATATTGCAATCTGCAAAAGGGTATGGCGTGAATATACCCACCTAATCGATAAAGGAACGTATATCTGTTAGGGGTTACTCAGTTGAAGAAGAACATCATTGCCTTTACTTCAATATCCATGGTATCCGTAAATGAATTTTGGTTTCACAATCTTGCAGTTGTTCTATCTGTTGATAGGAATATATTTTGCAGTTGTAATGAATGTCTAACATGGTGGAGACCCAGACCATACATGTCATGTCATTTAATGAATGTCTGTTAAGGGAACAGTCTGGTAGGCAAGAACCGTTATGTGCAAAATGAACATGCTAGGTTGGTTGTTATGTATGGTGTTGGTCAAGTAATGAGACAACATGATTGTTGCATTTGCTGGACCGTGCTTACCATTTTCCTTTTAGTGATATAAAATCTTTCAGCTTTCTATGTAATATAAATTAAATGATATAACATAAATGGATTGGGTGTCCGCCATGTTAGATGAACTTGGTGCTGAAACTTATATATCCTAGTGATGTTCAAGTTTATGTGATAGTTTCATATGACTCAATCTGGTGTGTTTAGCCATGGGGCGGACGATGTATTGACATAGGAAACTTTTCACTAGTATAAGCTAGATGGCCCAACGGGCATAATGAAGTATTTGCTTATGCACTTTGGAGGTGATTATCGTGAAAAATGTTGGGATATTATCTGTAGTTTGTGTATTAGTTGCCACTTTGTATGTTGAGAATATAGCACAATAGAACTACGTGTTATTTGTAGTCAGGATCATTAGGAGAATGTTGGAGAAGTCTCAACCTCGGTATGGTTCACGTTTTGATTCAAACCCAAGCAAATAATGAAAATCCAGAATTTTGGCATTTGAATAAAACTTTTTGAAGAAACTATATATTAGCTCACTCTGCTTTCAATCCTTTATGGTCACTTATTGAACCTCTAAGCATAAATGGGATTTTCTCCGTACGTTATTGTTTCAACTTTTTGCTCTTTTCCACTTCTGTTGTTTTGTGTATGAAGAATGCATGTTTGATGGATAAAGTGATATGAACTTTGCAGATATGCATCCGACTCAAACATCATTCGATATGCTAAGATCGCGATGCAGTTGAAGAATAAAACAGTTAGGGATGTGGCACTTCGTTGTAATTGGCTGAATGTGAGTTTCATACTCCATGGATAATTTATTTTTCTTAATTATTTATTAGGTAATTGTACATTGAACAAACACCATCATCTTGATTAGTTGGTTAGATGATCCATATACGAGCAAAACCAAATGAATTGTTTTCCCCAGTACATTGGTGCATGAACTAGTAACAAGTAGCAGTAGCATATTGATTCTCAAACTTCATATGTTTAGAAAAAGGAAAGCGGGAAGCGAAGAAGAGAGGATCATAACTCATCAAGGAAAAATAAAGAACGAAAGGTATATTCTGCTGAAGTTTCATAGATCAGTAAATTGCTCCCCTATTCTTTTATGGTTAATGTAAATATGCAATGTGGTGTGTCAATTCTGCCATATAGTATTATCTTGATCTGTCTTAGAGAATTTACAGATTTGTTTGACAGGAGAAGGCTACAACAGATTCTTCAGTGAAATCAACATCTCAATTAATTGCTCGTCCCAACGGTCCTCCCTATACTATGCCAATTATCCCTGTGGACAATGATGACGGTATCTCATACCAAGGTCAAGGACATGTTTTCTTATCAGTTAGTTGGCGCTCTTGTTATTGCAGTATATTTATAAAAAGTTTTGCCGTATAAACTATGCTTGTGATCAACGTGTGCTGTTATACGGGACATCCAGTTTTGGAAGTGGGAGTATCATTATTATGAGAACGGTGCAAATTAAACATGATGATTGTATACTAACACAGCAACGGTCTTTGTCATATTCAGCCATTGGTGGTCCGACCGGGGAGCTTCTTGAACAAAACTCTCAAATGTTCACCCAAATCTCTACCAATTTTGCAGCTTTTCAGGTAAAGTGTATTCTCGGTGTCTTGATCAGCTCTCATGTTTGTAGTTTTATAGAAGGATTGGGTCTACATATGCTCTCAATACCTACGTTTGCTATTGTTTGTGTCTTGCTTTGCGTTAGTCTTGCATTCTTCTGCATCTTTCATCTTTTGACAAATAGTGAGTTCCAGGTTCACATAAATCCACAATTTGCATTTTACGAACTTCAGTTGGGCCAAACGGTAAAAAGCTCTTTTCCATAGAAGAGAGGCGTTGATTTCAACCTTTTTTTTTAATCAGCAATCATGATTTCAAATCTTGGTGCATTCAATCAGATCAGGAATTGCCGATCAACAAGAAATTTCCATTTTACTGAATTCTCTGTCTTTTTGTTCCTTTACTTGATTATTATTAAGCCATTGCAGCTTTTGATAAACATGTTTCTTGCAGATACATGATAATGTCAACCTTTTGAGCAAAACTCGGGATAACATCCTCGCAGTCTTGAACGAGTATGTAGTTACAGTACTCCGATTCCACTACAGATAAAACTTTGTTTGTGATTCATTTGATACTAATACATGATTGGTAGTCTCAAGAACATGACGCATAGTATTGATGTGGATGAGTTTTGCAGTTTAAATGATGCACCCGACATAATGAGACAGATGCCTCCGCTTCCAGTGAAGATGAACGAAGAACTTGCCAATACAATACTTCCTCGACCATCACATTAAGGCAAGAAAAGAAGGTTATAATGCTAATGCCCCTTCCTGTCGGGACCTCTGAATTCACATCCAACTCATAAGAATAAAGTGGCTACATGGTTTAGATTTGTATGCCGATTAAAGGAAAGGGCTGTAACCATTGATTTGTGTAAGAATTTTAGTTCTTTTGGCCATGTAGCATGTGAATATGTAATTGTGCATTACAAGGATGATTCTAATGTTATCAACAATTGAAGAAATGAATACATTAGCTCTATTCCATGACCTAACTTTCCAACCTAAGAAACAGCAGAAGGATAGAGTAGTCCCAAATATTATCATATCTTATTTCTAACTTGTCCACATCTAATGAAACAAAAAAAAAAAGATCGAGTTTTCGGTCAAAATTTCCGAGCAATGCATACATGGAAAAGAAAAACTTGAGAATCAATTGATTTCCCTTCAGTTGTTACCACGGAAGGTGCAAGTATGAAAATATTGAGGTGAGCTTGCATACAATACTGAAGTTTATACACCAAAGTACTCCATTGAAGACAAAAACTCAGAATAGTATGGAAACAAAGGTGATATGCAAGCGATCACTTGAGCTCCATTGAAGAGACCAATCTTAGGCCTGCCACACCAAAAAAAATAATAGAGTATGAATAAATAGAAAATAAATTCACTTGATCATAGTAGCATACACATGCGATAACAGAACAGCTATATGAATGAACTTAAGAAAGTCATTTTTTAAGAGATCAATAAATTCAGTTACCAGAGAAAAAACTAGAATGCAATGACAAGAAACTTTACTTTCGCACCATGAAGAGCATAGAAATAGGAAAACTAATCGCACAGCAGTTCTAAAACTAATGAACTGTCACTCTCACAGCACATACATTTAGTATTTGCTTTACATGCTCAAATTTAAACTTTATCCTCCCTCGTACGAAAAAAAAACTGATATATGAATGCCAAATACTATCCTTCTGTGTTGCAATAGGTAGTGCGAATGCCGTTATGAGGAACATTTAAGATATTTATGCAAATTTTTTATTACAAGTAAATAGACAACCTTGGGTATTTATATCAACATTATATCACCAATTGATCTATAAAATACAGAGAACTAAGTTTAATACAAAACACTAATTGAGATATCTTACATTCAAGATGTCGGCTATAAAAGCAACTATCATTGGGTTTGAACTGCGATATTGAATATCCTTAATAGTTGATATATCTGGACCAGCCAGAACTGTTGAGCTACTACATGCTAATATCAGGACATCCATGTGGAGAAAAGAAAAAAATTATAAAACAAGATTCATGCAGCCTACTTCTCTACAAAACTACATGTCAAATGGCATGAACAAAGACTCTAAATGGAAGCCTTATGTCCGAAAGGCAGAAAAAATGCAAAATACTTGAACACTAAAAGCTTCACGATGACAGACTGGGACAGAATAATCATATTGTAAAGCTATTACTATGGAGTCTATGATGCTGATGGAGAAAACTAGCAAAGCGTCTTAGTACATAAAAACAAAGCACTGTTATAATGATTGGTGCAGAAGTTAAATAAATATCCTATGATAATGTAAATTGCATACCAACAATCACCTTAATTGATGCCCATGGGTAAACTATCTAATTTAGTCAAGGGTAAGAAAAGAACCATTCTGTGCCAACAAATTTCAGAACATCATTAACCAAGCTTATTATATACTCCCTCAGTTCCAAAACGAGTGCCTGCTTTCCTTTTTGGTAAGTTACTTGTGCATGAAGTGCCACTAATATCCCCTAAACATAATAAGTTCACTCCCTTTAGTTTGCTAAAACACATAAGGGTATACGGGAAAATGCATCACTAAATGATTTATCCTTGGTTTTTTACAAAAAAAGAAGGAAAATGGATACCTATTTCAGTATTTCGGAATGGATTGTTATATTAGCATTTTATATATAATAGCTAGAACAATCTTACACCGAAATCACTGTTGACTACCGGTACTGAATGCAATGTCAACGGGGTTCCTTCACACATAGCAGAGTTATCTTTACATAACAAATGAAAATAACAAACCCAATTTACAATGCAATGGGGGGTAAATCAATTATGCCCAATGCACAACCATAATCATGGATTGAAAGTACTGACAATTGATAGAGTTATTTTAATGTAAGGACATTGCAAATTAGAACAATTAACCAAAACCCGTTTGGACTAAAAGCTTAACTTCAACACAGAACCAGTCGATCAAAACCTAAATAATGAGAAATCAATTCATTATACTACCAATTACCTCACTGGGTCTTCTCTGATGTTTCCAAATTCAATACTCTCGCTTCTAGATCATCAAATTTCTGCTTAATCTGCGAACAAAACAAAGAACTCAATCTAAAAACACCCCAAAAACAGAACCAAAAAAAAAAAAAATCAAAATCTAGAAAAACCAAAGCAAGCATACATCAGAGGAAACACCCTGGCGATGAGCCAACATATCTTTCCAGACGAAGCTGCTGAACGCAGCTCCAGATGTTGCGAAACCTACTGTGAACCAAACCAACCGAGTTCTCAACATTGTCTCTCTTCGTTTCTTCTACACAGATTCGCGAGTTAATGATATATACACAGGTGTATATACACCACCGTCTGATACGACAATTTGATTTTGGGCCTCGAACTCTACTTTCTTGGCCCATAATCCGAAAGGTTTGGGCCTAGTCTTGACCAGAATTTATATTTGTTTTGTACTATCCTGGCTTCCCGTAATGAATTCACCACATAAGCTGCTCCAACTTGATTGGCTAAATATTCAGCTTAAATTTGAATCAAATTTAAGTTCAAGATTAAACTGGGATCGAGCGGAGTCCAACTTTCTAAAACTCGACATGCTCGTGAGTCGACTCGTTAGTATTATTAGTCATACATATCAAATTACAATACATATACCAATCGATAATATGAGTAGTTGTATAACATTAATCACATTACTCAAATAAATTATTCATTATTATGTATTATTTTGTCATACATGTTCTATGAATTTACATGTAGTTGTATGATTTTTCAAATTTTTAATGAGCTAGTGAAAATTATATCCAACTTGAGCTTATCTTCTAGGTTCGTTTGAGTTCAAGTCGAAATTTTGAATTGAACAATTTTGAACACAATTGAACTCTATTACAACCCTAACGTTTACATTTTTCGACTTCATATAGTAAAAAGGCATTACAGTATATAGACAGCACAATGAGATTTTTTCACCTCACATTTAAGATGAAGTTTTTACAGAGCAAATAGTTCCTAAGAATTGTGGCAGGTTAATCCATACTCACCAAAGCTACTTGCGGAACGAATTGTACTTTTGAGCTAAGATTGTGAAATCTTGTAAACTGGCTATATTACAATCTCGAATGTGCCACAACCTTGACATGATATGTACAGTGCAGTTAAGCCAAATCTACTTTGAATGCAAAACTTGGGTTTCAACCTGCAACCTCGATCAAGATGTTCCGCATGGGCATCTGCTAGTTGAACTCGCAATGCATCCAAATTAACCTGAAATTCCACACAACATTATGCGATAAGTAATCAGAGTTTAGACATACTATTTAGTAATCTATACTCAACTTCACCGCGTGTTATTTTGAATCTGCATAAGTAAGAACATAACACATTTCCTAATGTTCAGATAGAAGCAGAACAGAAGAATTCAGGCAATCTTAATGGAACTGTTCATGTCCATCTCCAAATCCACACCTTTTGGTTTCCATTATAACTTACATAATTAAATTTAAGTATTTCCTTTTTCTAGTAGACATAAATTACATGGAAAAGGAGGGAGACTGTTACTTAAACACAGGGGGAATGTAGGGTATTCATAAGACTGTTACATTAAACACAGTGAATACAAAGAAATGTTCATTGATGATGCATCTGTTTCAATAGCATTACTTGAAATGAAATTGATGAGTCACCAAACATTATCTCTCTATAGCAAGTTCTTCTAGAAAAAAAAATGGATGGAGAAGAAAGTGGTTGAGCTGCCACCTTTGGCCTGCCCAGCATGAAAATCAAAAGAACGATCTTGGACACAACATAAGCACTGCCACTAACACCATCTTGGAATTTAAATCCAAACCATTAAGCATATGTGAATATTTGTCCTCTACAGTAAAGACGTAAGAGTCCTGACATCCAATGGTGTACCCTAAAATTTATTTTTTAGGTCATCGGATGGAAACAAGATTTGGATATCCGAAAAAAGAGAGTAATTTTGCATTCAACAGAAATTTGGATGGCATAAATTGGAATGAAGATAGAATGACCTCATCGCCTTTGTTGAGTTGAAGGTCACAAAGAGAGCAAATAATAAGATGGCATTTTTCTTGTAACTCTCCATGCTTACAGATAGGGCACCATGTCTTCTGATAAACCTAGCACCAACATCAGAAGATCTTATTGGTTTCATTTCTTTTGAGGATCCTTGGTTTGTTTATCTTTCTGTTTTACTGATAATTTCTTCCGAGGGCTATGTATGAGAAAGGAATCATATGAAGCTTCTGTATGATTATGCAATATACAGAAAGTTGAACTAACTAAATAAACACGACTCTGAGCTGTAGGGCCATGCTGGTCAGTCATGAACGAGGCAACATGTCAGGCAATTCTTATACATTCACACAGAGAAGCTCCGGATCCGACAATACCCTATCCAACATGTAAACACATCTTCTAATTGCTGGTGTTGTTTGAAATACAAGACAAGATTGAACTCCTAAGTTCTAGAATAGAATATTAGTAAGAACTAAATACATTATAATAGTAAGTTTCGAATTACTATAATGTTGAATTATTACACTGAAGTTTTAAATTAAAAGATAAGTAATGAATGTATGGTAGCTAAAATTATGGTCCATCAGAAGTATAACAAAAGGCAAAACTGGTATTTCTGTTTTTTCCTCTTTTACAGTTTCTCAATGCCGGGCAAGGTGGTTTTACGGGTGCAGACATGTTCCAACAAAGAATAATTATCATACGTTTCCATGTACCTATGCTACATTGCTACTAAGGGTGTGTACCTGTTATATGTAAATTACTTACAGTGGAGTATTGTACCTGTTCATCATTTAATTGCATATGCTCAAAAACAGCACGAGCCAAGTACTCGTCTTCTTCATCTTGCCAAATTTCAATGTGTTGTTCTGGTTCTGCAAATAACTAGTGTAAAAATCTTAAGTTCAAAAAGATGATTTATGATACCTACACATATATGAACTTAGATGTTCTGTAAAAGCACATTGTTAAGCAAGTGAAAAGGAAAAACATCGCAAATGTGACGAAAGAATTAGGTCAAACTGCTAAAGAAAAAAAGTGAAAAAACCAATGACATATAACCAACGGCTACACTAAAGCAGCATATATACAACATTTTATGATATATTTTCACTTCACATCTTGTTTCACTCTAAATTACTTGATGGTTAGAAGACGAATAACAAAAAAATTCATATATTTTCTGTAAAAAGGCAACCTGTTTGACCTTTTCCAGTAGGTTCTTCCATAAGATCTTCATAAAAGATCTTTTGCATTTCTAACAATATTTCTTCACATTCCCCTTGGTAAGCATCGTGAAGGCCATCATATTCCCATAATATATCACCAGCTTCAGGGATGGCAGATGAAGTTTCCAAGGAGTCATTATCTGATGAGGTCTTAAACTTTCTCAGCTCATCAGATACTATGTCTTGAAAAGCAGATTTCATCAACTCCTGATATCAGAAAACAAGTAAGAAAGAAAACACAAAAGGCAAGGAAGAAAGGAACCAAGGAAATGTTCCAGACACAAATGCAGAAAATTGAACTCCAAATAACAACCCAAAAATACATTGGCAGACAAAGAAACATAGGGTGAATAAACTAACAAATATTAGCTCCTCTTTTTCAGTACACCTGAAAATTTTCTGACATCATTTTTTTTAAATGAGATAGAAGCAGTTCTTGTTCATTTGTATAAAGAGATGAAGCCTAAATATACTTGAAAAGGGAATGTCCAAATTATTATAAAGGGAATGAGGACATGAAGAAAAAACAACTTATCTGGAGAAGCAAAGTCAAAACCGAGGACACTGTTATATTAAAGATAGCATCATATTGTTAAAACACAAGTTAACCATAAGCTAAAAATACATAGCAAGTATTAGCAATAGCACATCCTAACTCAAATTCCAGCCACTTAATCCTATAAATGCAGTTCATCCAAATCTTAGGCATCCTTGATTCACTTCTTCTAACCCAAACAAGTTCATACTATTACTTTGCCATGGTACCCGGTAACATAAATAAAAGTTATGAAGAATATATTTCCCCACACGAAAAGGGAACAAACACAACAAAGCAATTTCTATAATGCATGAGACCATAACTAGTATCCGAACAATAAGCAATTGAACAACAAAAGAACCAAGAACTTGAGATATAGAGGGATGGAAACCTCGTGATCAAGAGGCTGAGAAGTGGGTAGTCTCATTTTCCATAACAAGCGGCTCCTGTCTTCTCGAACCCTTTTATAACAATTTTCTCTGAGCTACAATTCATCATCAGGACAATCACATTCAGCAATTTCACAAATATCACCAAAAAAACAGTAATATATTATCTACAGATCATGGAAGAACAAAAAAAAAATGCATGAATAAATCAAATCAAAAACCCCACACAATTAAAAAAAAAAACACAGCCCTTAAATGATCATTCAGTATACAAAACATGGCATAACAGAGTTCTATTAAAATTAAACTAAATGATTTAAAACCCATCTCAGGCATCACAGAATACGAATATTCTGAGTAAAAAAACGATGAAAATAAGAACAATACAGAAATTCGCAAGGACGCGGAAGACATAAACAAGGGAAGAAAGAGTGAGAAGATAACTAGTGAAAGGACCTTGTCTTTCCAAACGTGATAATTATTAAATTGAGACTGTTTCTTCAGGGAAGGCCGTTTTGGAACTGGGTCTCCGCCATTTTTCTCCATTTCCCTCCTGCGCGCGAGCTCTCTGTACATTGAGAAAAATTAGTAGAGAACATAACTCCAAAGACGGAGACTCCGAGACATACGAAATCCTCCTATAGGACCCGATCCGACCCGTGCAGCCTTTTAAATTATCCTGTTGGGCTTCGCCTTTGGGCTATTGGGCTGATAAGATGGGTTAGGAGATGCAGCCCATGTAGACCTAAACTAGTGTATTTTTTTTTCTTCCCAATATGTTATTATTATTTTATTTTTTTGATAAAGTTCTTCCTAAGATGTTATGAAATATATGAAAAAAGAGAAGGGACAATACAGACGAGTCCGAATGTAACTTGGAGGACACAAGCAAAACACATCTTGTTTTAACTTAATTTTGGTGATTTATGATTATAAAGGAGAGAACTCTTATTTATACACCTCTTTTTATTGAATAAATATAATCTATTACTATTTTCTTTTTGCAAAACACATAGACACAACTTTTTTTTAATGTGAAATGTGAGAGACACTTCCTTTACAATAAAGGATAATTTTTTTGCAAGACTGTTGCAATATGAACCATGCCAGGAGACCAAGAAAGAAGCTTATTTCAATCGCCCCGACATGTATATTCACTTCACACACGCATCCTAACATCTATCGTCTTTTGTACAAGTTAATTATAGAGATAACTATATAATGTAACAGTGTACTAATCCTCAATTTCAAAAAGTAACTGTCTGTTTAGTTGTTCATCAAAACATGACGATAAACAAAATTTCTGTTTGCATATTAACAAACTCTGTTAAGTTGTACTATAAAAGACTATTATACCTTTGAGTGTATAGGGTTTGACCAATTTGTTGGGAGTTTGACTCCATCGTTTAGGGTTTGCCTCCAGTATTCAAGATTCGGCTCTAAGATTTCGAATCATAATTTGGGGCTTAAGACTTACCCCTTAATTATAATTAGAGCAATGTTTCAAAATAACAAAACTTTTCCGTTCTAGTTACATTCTACTTCAATCTCAAGACAGAAAACACAATAAATATCGCAATTTCTTAATCTATAAATGCTATGCTAATAAAACACTGAAGTAAAGGACTCAATGATATATCTGTAATAATCTATGCAGCAGCTTCTGCCACTTCTCATTTTCTCAGAGAATTAAGCAAAAGTGGAAATTTATAAACACCACTGATCCACTGCAAATGACTACAGAATCGAACCCTCAAACTCAATGAATCTAAACCCACCAAGGTCATGGCTTCATCATTTATTTTTACATTCCCATGTCTTTTCTTATAAAAGAACCAGGAACTTCCATGATCACAGTTCTAGCAAGAGGCTGTGTCTACTGCAATAATAATAGCACAGAAGGTCAAGGCTTTTTCACAGGCTCGTACACAGCTGAGAAGTCCAAGTCTCCCAATCCCATGCTTCTGGCCTTCTTGAATGTCTGCAGATGTTCGAAGAATTAGTATACGAAAACGGCCTAAGCCAGAAGGAGAAAGAGAAGGTAAAGAACAGAACCTCATTGGCTGCAGCGGCTACAGGCATTGACACGGCATTTTCATCCCCGAGGGCAAGAGCCAACCTCATATCCTTCTGCATATGCTTTAGAGGAAATGCAGGGGAGTGATTTCCCTTGATCATGGCGGGACCTTTGCCCCTAAACATTGGGTTAGCGATTCCACCCAAATCCTGCCCAAGATTAGGTATTTTTTTTTCTAGTTAGCTCCAATTTTAACAACAGGTAAGGCAAAAGTTACTTAATTGCTATCTCACCAAAACATCAAGAAGAGTATGTGGGTTCAATCCACTTTTGTCGGCCAGAACAAGCCCCTCTGAAAATGCATCCATCATACTGCAAAGGAAGAGAATGAGATTAACCAACATCTTACCATAAGTTTATAAATTGACGAGTACTAAACATCTGAGCTTTTCTATTAAATCATGATATCACAATATGGTTTATTCTCTTATTGGTACCTTAATCAAGGTAGGCAAAGAAAATTTGCATGATGTGCGAATATGAGGGTTTTTATTGTACACGCAATTCTTTTTAAGTTCAGGACAGTTGTGGTGATTACCTCTGCATAAAAGTTAGATTCTTGAGAATCTATTCATCAAAGGTGCTTCATTACTCATAGACGTATCAAGTGAAAATATACAATAGATTCAAACAAAAATAAACCGAGCTGTGTCAAATTAGCAAATTTCTAAGTTTCTGAACATTTCAACTGACATTTTAAACAAGCAAAAAGCAATTTTACCTGCCCATTATCATGTTAACAACAAGTTTCATCTTTGCTCCATTTCCGACTGGCCCCAAGAAGAAAGACTTCTTTCCCATGACGTTAAAAGCTGGAATTGCTTTCTCGTACAAGCTCTACATTAAAAAAAAGTGAAACGGATGCAATTAACAACAAAGACAAATCAAATCGATGCCCTGGCATCTCAAGTAAATAGAACTCCAAAGCAACTTTAGATTCACAATACTTATAGTCTTTAGATGGTAAATACTAAATACAATAAAATAAATAGAAGGCCCAAAAATATGCAAGTTCTGAAACACACATACTCAGTAAGTCGGAGTTATTTAACGACTTAGATAACCATCACATGACTTGATTAACCACATGCATAAATATTAGCTCATAGACCAAAGTTAGAAAGTTAGATGTTTGGATAACTATACTCGCTCAGATATCTCCACATACAATTCAGAGAAAAGAAGCAAAAGAGAATGCAAAATTGCAGTTAAGCTTATTTACCTCTTCCCCAGCAGCAAGAATTACTAGTTGACCATCTTCTGCAGGCTTTTTGCTACCAGAAACAGGCGCTTCAAGGAATTGACCGCCCTTAGACGTGATTCCCTGCAGATGAATTAGCCTTAGCTATCTATATGCAATGCCCATTCAGATTGTTTTTTTTTTCTAAAACAACTATCTCAATGATGCAGAGACCTCTACAGAGCAATGTAATGTTATAATGGAGCAAAAGCAAAACAGTTATGATGGGAAGGGGAAGAAGACTAATGTTGACATGAAATTCAGACCTGGCTAATCTTTGTAGAAGTTTCAGGATCAACTGTTGACATGTCAACGTAACCTTTCCCACTACACATTTGCTCAAGTACCCCGTCTTTGTCAAAAACCACCTAAGCAAATCAGCTAGCACTCATTAGGCAGAGTATAAAGTAAAACAAGATACTGAGCACCACAAACAAAAAAATTACAAACCGAAAGGGCAGCCGAGGGATCAGCCAATATTGCAATTGTTATATCACACTTCTTGACTACAGCTGCAGGGGTCTCACCAACAGAGGCACCATGCTTCACAAATTCATCACACTGCATTCAAGAAGTTCCAAACCATTATCACACATGACACAAATTAGCCTTAATCTAGATATATAATCCCACAGAGAACTTCATATAAGGAAATACTAACTCCAAAACAACTGATTTAGTGACACAGAACGAAAGCAAAATGCTATTATGATCATCCTTGCCCTTCATCAGAAATCAGATAATCTACCATGAACCCACAAAGTAGAACCAATACATCATACTGCTCTAAAGCGATCAAAATCTGATCTTGATCATCCTCAACCCCATACTTTTCCCCTTCATTTCGTAGTTGAAAATGGGTTATTTAATCAAATTCCTAAAAGTCAAAACCTAGAAACAACTCCAATCGCTAATCAGAAAACTATACATCCTCCAAAAAATTAACAAACCACATATACACTGTAACATGTAACTAAAACCCTGAGCGCAACATATAAAGCAAGTGGATCAGAGATTGCTGTTACCTTGGAGAGGGTTCTGTTCCAGACAGTGACTTTGAAGCCGCTGCGAATCAGATTCGCAGCCATCCCCTTCCCCATTATCCCCAATCCCAGAAACCCTACCTCCATTTCTTCTTCTTCTAGCTCTCTTACTCCACTCTCTCAGTCTCTGATTGGCTCAACTGAGCCTCTGAGTAGCAATACATCACTATATAAACAAAAATGGTGATGGTCCTCATCATTGTCCTTATCCTCGAGATGAACGTGTTTTTCACTTTCTTTTTTTGCAGCGCATTCACAAAAAGACACGCTCAAGTAATTTCTTGTTTTCAGATTTTGATCTATATTCAGTGAACCGATGGATGATCGCCACGTCATCACTAGACCGGCTTTTCTCCACTGTTCCGGGACGGACACACTGAAGGAGAGGGGTTGCTGACCAATTGACCAATTAGCGTTCTACACGTAGACACTCCAAAGTCTCCTTGTCTGCTTGCTTTTATATTGCAGTGCCGCGATGCGAGACGGCGTCGTTTCTGCACAGTGTCGCCATGGACTCTCGTTTCCGAAACCTTTTCAATCTAACAATTTGACCCCAAAAATTAAATATGTTTCAAAATGACCCTTCAGCTTCAGTCAATAATAGTGCTTGGTGGAAGGAACTCACTCTGCATCTCCTTGTCTCCTCTCCTCTCTAAGACAAGCCTCCGGCGATGGTAACATGACCAAACTCTAACTCCGACCATGCTGTGAATGGAGATTTTAAGGTTGTACCTGTAAACCTCGCAATACATATACAGTTCGGGATGTCCAGAAGCACAGTTACAACTAATTAACTTTAACTTAAAAATCAACACAGGAACTACACAAATGGTGAAAAGGAAGAAGTGAAGGTATGCGAGTTAGCTGCAAGAACTGTATGATATGACCTTTTTTCACATATTAAATCACATTGGGTTAAATAACCACCACATGATTGGGTTTCACTGTAACACATACAATAGACACTCCAAACCACAAAAGTATTCAATTAGTTAAGTTGACATCCAAGCATGAGCTTTCACTGGAGTGAGATGATGAGGTTGTTTCAAGTCTCATAATTGACACTGGCATTGTGCATTGCACGGCGAAGTTCACCCAAGAAGTCCGTCTGTGAAACTGAAGCTCCAATACTGGGTGGAGACATCATCTGAAAACGAACAATCCAAACCATATATCACTCCATCATATCATAAGTGTGTGTGAGAGAGAGAGAGCGAGATTTGTGCTCACCTGATGAGGAAGTCTGAAGTTTCCCCATGCTGGTGCACCACTCCCAGAGTACAACACCGGTCTTTCTGAATAAACAAAAGTATGCACTGTGAATAATCCTGACCAAGAAAAAAAAATGTTGATTGCAATGCAGTAACTTTTTTCATTCAGCTGTCGCATTCACCTACTTGTTATTATGTGGGAGGGGGGGAAGGAGTGTTAAAAATATCTAGATATAAAAATTTAGCAGGAAATGCATATTAATTGATCTAGCTTTCTATAAAGAAACTATAATGGCAATGTAATGTTTAATTGCAAAATGCTATGAGCCACTAAATATCTCATCGTTACTTCATTAGCCACCGGCACCAGATATGCACTAAGCAAGACATGTTTTGCCATAAAAAATAGTAAAACAAAACAAATATAAAGACTGATATAGCAAAGTTCAGAAAAAAGTTTGTGTTTGGCCCTAATAGATTACTATTTGCAATCGGAAAGGAATTGTAAGTAATTTCTGAACATATAAACCAGTATACTCCAGGCATCCCAAAATAAGGGTCCAGTGTGATAAAATTAGTCGTCCTGAACTAAGTGTGCACTTGAGAAGATAATAAAGCTTGGTTTACAGATATCTTTCAGATAGGTCAGTTGTGCAACCACTAAAGTTTGTATCAACAAAGTAACATGGAGAAAAGTTGAGTACTAGCAAAATTATCCTTAATATTTGAAAAATAATAAATAGATCACTTATTTGGGGAATCATTCTAGTGTTTGCTTCCAGCGAAGCACGCATACTATAAGGGAGTTTTAGCTTGATGCAGCAAATGGCTAAAATATCAGGGACGTTTTATTACTTTCAACAAAAAATGAATCAAAATTAAAGCTATTCTATGCATCAATCCTTGCATCTCCATCTAGTGGTGGAGTGCATTAGCAGGTCCAACAGTAATTAAAGCAATATTGCAAGAAGGATTAGATTGTCCACTTGCAACTACACATCACCCATATGTTTTGAACTCTTCTCTCAAAGATTACTTGAACCTTTCTCTCAAAATGGAATATCAAAAACTGACACAAGCAAACTAAGTGTCATGCAGAAAAAGAAAAACATGTGGAGTTATTCACTAACCAGATAAATCTATTGATGGATCATTGTAGCTATTCATTGCAGCTGCCCAACCTGCATTTGAAGAGACAGCCAATATGAAAACAGCAAGAGATAACCGCACTGACTTAAAAGTACATAAATAACTCTTCTATCGAAATTGAAGTGGATGCCTACGTTCATTTAAAAGCCGAGAAGCTTCACTGCTAGAACACCCTTCCAGAGCTATTAACCTTGGGCGAGAGTTCTCACTGAATACATTTCTGGTCCCTGCATCCCCATGATCAATAACAGAAATATTCCTTGACACGGCAAGCTGATTCCTATCTGCACCATCCCCGCAAAGAATGTTAGTTTGATTTACAAACTTCAACTATAACTAAATCAACATAAGAAAACAGTAGTAAAAATGTCTTGGGTCCTTATCAGTTGGCCCTCTACTTGATACACATGCTAACTACATGCCAGCCAGTTCAAAGGAAAGACTGCTTAATTATTGATAATATTTTAGAAATGACAACATAAAAAAGGCAGAAATGAAGACAAACTTGACGAAACTGCAGAGAGGCTGACCAAACAGAAGATATATGTATATAGGCATAATCACTTTACTTTCGAATTTACCAAAATTTAATTCCACACCAATTTGTTTCACAAATATCCCGAAACAACTAATGTACAAAGGAGGGAAGGAAATGAACTCAGTATACGGGTGTCTACTTACATAGCATAAATGTCTATGCAGGTATGTAATTATATGTATGTTATATTATATGTCATGTCTACCCCTCCCTTTCTAAATGTGCATGTAAAGAGAAGCTCAAAGCCATGCAAGCAGACATAGTAAGAGAAGGGTCTGCCTTCTCAAACTCCCTATTAAATTTCTTATCCATAAGTAGAGGAACAGTAATGCACAGCAATATGACAAAAAGGCATGAATTTGCCTTGGCCAATGGATCAAGATTTGTTTTTCTAAGTCATTCAAACAAGTTCAGACACTACAAGCAACCACCTTTCTCTAAGCATTCTACTGCATATGCCTTTTATCTCAGAATAGTCAAGCCTCCCTAAGAAATAATAGAAAACAGCTAATATTGAATCGATATTTTCTGTACAAACTATCAGCCTATTATATTGGGATTCCGATAACAATTTATCATTATATCTTAGAGAGATTCTACATCTAACCTTTTATTCAACTCCAACTCACTAGGTGCAATACATCACCCCTTTCCACACAAAATCCATACGGTTACTTTTTCATTACTGATCCCAATACCTGTATAACGATCCATTTTTGAAGCTGGTTGGCGAGAAAAATCAAGCCACCAGCTTCAGTTCATGGCTATTAGTTATTACAACTAAAAACTTATTGCAAGCACCCATAAAACTGAATCTTGCTTTTTAAAAAAGGGTCTTTTGATGCTGTGCAACACCAATAGGCCATGGGTTTAATTTCCTTATGGTTGTTTAGTACAATGAATCCACACAAATACTTAAGACCCATCTCCGAACATTTCACCAAATTTACAAAATTTCAATGCAACAAGTAGCTCCAATCTAGCTCATGTGCACACTAGATCCAACCAATGGTAAGATTAGTACACATACCTCCGGATTTGCGCCTGTTGTGGGAGCGATTCCTACAGGAGAAAGATGGGCAAAAATCTAAGTTAAGAAAAAAAAACTAATCAAGAGAAAATTGTTGAAGAGAAATGAAGAGATTTAGGGTCGGCGGATTGAAGACCTTTGATTTGGCGGGGCATAGCGCTTGACGGTGGCTGTGTCCGCCGGAGGAGCTGCAGGTGTAGGGTTTTCCAGCATCTCTCTCTCTCGCTCTCTGCCCTTCGTTGAATTGAATCTTCTTATTTCTCTGTTCTTCTCCAACTCGCGAAAGAGAGAGAAGCTGTAGACGACAACAAAAAAAAAGTCACCCTCTCTCCAATTGTTGAATCGATAATCGCGTGTACGTCACGCGGTTTCACGCCCGGTACTCTTTTTTTTCTTTCTCTCCAGAAGAAAATAAAGAAAAATAATCATTTTTGACAAAAGAAAAACATTTATGTTTTTAAAAAAATGAGATGTTTGAGGAAGGTGTGAACTGTATTATATTTCTTTAGATAACCCAACAAAATATGGGTAAAATTATTCTCTTTTTTTCCATTAAGGGGAAAAATCAATATTTTAAAAAATTAGGTGAGTTATCAAATTTATCTTTTCCGTCAAACACAAAAAATAATCACATTACCAACTTACAATGATTTTTAAAAGACGATATCAGCTTATAAAAAATGAAAATCAAACTGACAATTTTTACAATTATCCCCTAAAATTACTTTGACAAAAAGTTGATATAAATGTGCTTATTTTCCAAAACATGTAAGAATATCCAGCCTCAAGTGGTTTGAGAAGCTTCAAGCCAATATCACATTCTCTGCCTCTAAAAGGTTACATAAACAGCTTATCATACCTGCCCAAACAACATATCCACATATTTTAAGTGCAAAAATTGTAAACTGGCCTGCTGTTGAATCTACATCAATCCCTAACCAAAACTAAGTTATGATCAAAGCCGGCCACAGCTTGCAAGACCTCGTAGTCTTCTAAGAAATCCAGCGGAACAGGCTCATTTTCATCGCCTGAGCTTCCTAACCCGAGCCTGCCATTCCTCCCGCAGCCCCATACCCACACCTCGCCTTTGGACGTGAGAGCAATGGAGTGTGCCCGTCCTGCGGACACTGAAACAGGAGCCTCCCCTTCCAATCCCTTCACAACCATTGGGAGGTTCTCTGCTCCAACTCTTCCAAGTTGGGAACTTTGATTCCATCCCCATGAAAGAATGCTTCTAGAACCTTCTGTACCATCTGCTACGCAAGCTGCCAGAGAATGGCCAACGCCTGCTGCAATAGACACCGGAGGAGAGCTGATGTCAACCGGCAACATTCCAAGATCTTTTTGGACTCTACCCAATTGGCCGTATATGTTGCTCCCACAGCTTAAGAGGGTTCCATCACCTAAAATGGGACAATTAGGAAACATAAACACGCATTATCATCCATATCTGCTTATACACACGAATGTGATGTAACATAACATGACTATTAGGGTTAATTGTTGATGGCTATTGCGTATATACGTCTTTTGCACATAACTATCCACAACTCTAATCTTTTACATCCAGCTACCTACACTTTCTAAAAATTAAACACAACTCTTTTTCGCCAAAAAAATGACAAAAATGCTCTTTTGACCCTAATAATAAATTTTTTTAAAAAAAAAAATCCGCCTTTTTGATAGTTTTATCTTTTAAGGAGCCTTTTTACATTTATTCAACCATTTTCTACATCTAATCAAAGTGTTTTTGGTAAGATCAAGGGCATTTTCGTCATTTTTTTTTAACAAAAAAGAGCTTTATGTAATTTTTTGAAAGTTTAGGTATCTGGATGTAGAGTTTTAAAGTTGGGGATAGTTATGTGCAAAAGACATATAACACGCAATAATTGTATGAAATTTAACCCTAACTATTACTTACGGCAAAGAACTAAGGAGTGATCGAGTCCACAAGCAATGTCTGCAACTTCAGAACCACGAAGCTCGTATGCTAGAGAAGGGTTCCAGACTATTGGCATGTCTTTTTCCTTCTCCATTCCTTCTATTACCAGTTTCTCAGCAGCTTCGATCATTGAGCTTGAGAGTTCACCGTTACTTCTGCGCATATCTGCACTAGAGTCTAGTGGAGATGTCTCCAAATCTCCCCCCATCTTTCCTAGCCTACCATCTGCTGAGTAACCCCATCCAAACAATTTTCCATCTTCAGTCTGTGCAAGAGCATGGCCCCAACCAAGCGATACCTGTCAAAGAAAGCAGGGCGTTCTCATCTTATAGCATAATAAAGGTGAAGCATGGTTTATAATAATGAAAGAACTGGTTATTCGTTTCAGTATTTATTTTTCATCCTGGATAAATTATGTCTCGTGGACCCTCAGGTTTTGTACCACATTTTTCATACCTTGAGCACAAGAGCTAACCTTAACTATCTTCTCTCCTGCAAGTGCTTTGACTTGGGAGGGTACTGCAGCTTCTATTATTTCTTTTCCAAGACCGAGCTGTCCACGCTTGGACTTTCCCCACACCCACAAAGAGCCATCATCTCCAATGGCTGCAGAAATGACACCAGAAGCAAATGCTGCACAAACTTTAACTTTATCCAATCCTTCTACTCTCCTTGGTTCATTCCATGAATCACTACCAATAACAAAAGTTCAACTTTCAGTACTTCACCTTTCATGTAAAATTTGAACTCCACCACTTCTCAACAAGTCCCAAATGCAACTCATACAACACAAGTACATTCCTAATCAGCTTATCTTTACCAACTACCTTTAAACAAAAGTTTGCATCATACAATTAGACCATAGCCTTCCTTGTTCAACTGATGAAGTCAAGGTTACTACTAAATACAGAACATTCTAGCGTTACCCGCATTAGCTTAAATCACACCCAATTTAGGTTAGTATCTGAGAAATCAAGCTAGTGGATTCGAACAAGAGTTACTGTTAATCAGTACATTTTGCTCTCTTCACTAAATTGAACAAGATTTCTGCTTCAAAATCAAGAAAAGGAGGAAAACTAAGTTCTGGGACTTGATAAGTTGCTCAAAAGATGATAAATTGATTGAGGTTTTCAGCGAGATATATAACGAATTGCAATGGGTTTACCTAGAAGTAGAAGAAGGAGGTCCACGGCCGAGCTGGCCCTCGCGATTGCGTCCCCAAGCCCAGAGCTCGCCCTGAGAAGTGAAGGCAAGGGAGTGGTAATGTCCGGCGGCTACGGCGGTAACGTCGGAAGGGAGACCGGGGACGCAGGTAGGC
>JAYMSW010000349.1:0-24308 GCA_036897725.1 Erodium texanum | reverse complement strand
GACGATCCTTTACCACTACAACGACGAAGTATTTAACTGTGTCGTCTAAGTAGCTAGGCCAACGAAGACTTTCTGGTACGTCGTCTAGGTGCGTTGACTGCGTCGCCTTAGTGGATGCTTGGGCGACGTATAATCCTGCGTCGAGTTGGTGATTTCGCGCGACGTAGGTTTTTAAACCTGTGTCGCCTAAGTGTGTATCTGGCATGGTGATCGATGAGGAGAGGTTTGTTGCAGAGCCTGAGGAATAGCTCCTTCTTGGAGCAGCAGTAGTAGAGCCAAGACAGATCCACTGCATGCGATACTCGGATGGTAGGAACCTCTACCAAACAGAGTTCGCATCGGTGGTGGATCTGAACTGCGACGACACCGACGTTAGCCGGGCCGCCGCCGCAAGACACCGCCATTTTAGGCCGCTTCAGCCGAGTGAGGTTATGCGCAGAGCTCATGATCAGATCTGTTAGATTTATACTTGAAATCATTTTATTAACTTAGATTTATAAATAAAAGTTTTTATTTTATTTTACAAAATTCAAACAATTATATTGTATTTTATTTTACAACTTATTTGTTTTATTATCATGTCAAAAATAAATAAGAGAATTTCTTATAGTTGGAGGTTAGACTGAAAATTTGTTAACTAGCCAGGGGCATTTTTGTCATTCCACTCAAAAGTCTAATAGAGTTGGATGGGAAAACAGACGTCGTAAATTTCGGATACGTTGAGGTGCCCTCGTATAAATTTATACGTTAGGGTGACAAGTAAATTTCGATAATAGATTAAGGGGCATTTGTAAATAACCCTTTCATTAACTTGATGTCGTAGATTTTATTGTATGATGTTTTGAGCTTCATGGCATATGATGGGACACGAAAGCATAAAATAAAGTATATTTTTTATTATGTGATGTTAGAGATTTCATGTTTGCATGTATGTATTATATAAGTTAGTACCTAGAGCCCTCATCGTTTTTATCTGACATATTGCTCTTAAATTTACAAGTTGGCATCGGGATTGCGGTTCCTGTGTTCCTCATTGGTAGGTGCCAAATTTGATAGATAAATCATTTTGAAGCATGGCACCTATTCTGAATTGCTTATTTTTGCTGAGCAGTGTCCATTATAGCAAGGTTTTTGTTATGCGGGGTTCCTTGTTTTGGCGCGCTCCTCATATATAAACGGCGAAGGAGACACTTATCAGCATTTGACTCCATCGAAGACTTCCTGAGATGTCACAACAACCTCATGCCCATCAGATACGCTTATTCCGACATCAAGACCATGTCTAGAAGTTTCAAGGACAAATTGGGTCAAGGAGGTTTTGGTTCCGTGTACAAGGCCCGACTCCGCAGTGGGCGTATTGTGGCCATCAAAGTACTGAGCACTTCAACAGGAAACGGGCAAGACTTCATCAACGAGGTCGGCACCATCGGACGAATCCATCACGTTAACGTTGTACAGCTGATTGGATACTGTGCAGAGAGATCGAAGCGTGCTCTCGTGTACGAGTTCATGCCTAACGGCTCACTCGACAAGTACATCTTTGGTAAAGGACAAGGAGAGCATGTGAGTTGCAAGCAAATGTACGAGATTGCCCTTGGAGTTGCTCGAGGTATTGAGTATCTCCATCGAGGCTGTGACATGCAAATTTTACATTTCGATATCAAGCCTCATAATATCCTCCTCGACGCCAACTTTACCCCAAAAATTTCAGATTTTGGACTCGCTAAGCTGTACCCTACCGAGAAAAGCGTTGTTACTCTAACAGCAGCGAGAGGGACAATGGGGTACATGGCTCCGGAATTGTTTTACAAGAACATTGGAGGAGTGTCGTATAAAGCTGATGTGTATAGTTTTGGGATGATGTTGATGGAAATGGTCGGTCGAAGGAGAAATTTGAATGCGTTTGCTGAGAATGCAAGTCAAATTTACTTCCCCTCGTGGATCTATGACCAACTAGTCGGCAAGAGAGAGATTGCAACAATACTTGGTGACGGTGTGTCGGAGGAGGAACTGAAAATGATGAAGAAGATGATGATAACAGGATTGTGGTGCATACTGATGAAGCCCGAGAATCGACCGTCCATGAATAGAGTTGTGGAGATGCTTCAAGGTGAAGTTGGAAGCTTAGAGATGCCTGCTAAAAATCCGACAGATGATTCTAGACTCGACTCCTTAAACCATGTTGCTGCATCAGAAATGGTACTTGATGAATCTACAAGCTAACTAGCATAACCGGCAGAGCGTGGATCAAAAAAAGAAGAAGCTAGAGTGTGTATTTGTTACTATAATTTTGTTGCCAGGTTTGAAAAGCTCAGCTATACATATTGTAAAGTGAAGAACTGGCCGTATACTATCTTGGCTTGATCTTTGTAAATAAACACCAACAATTAAATCAAACCAGGCCTATTTGAGTACTTCCTCGTATGAGGTCTAATGTTTAAACTCTAATGAGTCATCTGCTCGAGGTTGTATTAGAATTTGATTAGAAATAAGGCTAACAATTATCAATACAAAGAACAACTAAATTAGACTGGTAACGAGTAAAAATGATTTGTCTTGACTAGACCGGTTCAATCGTGGGTTGAACAGCTCAAATTAGAAATATCACGGTTGAGATTTACTCGTCCTTGATCGTAGACCAAATATAGAATTAAACCATCGAAAAGCATACAGTGATTTGTCATATTTGATCTGCACAATCTTGTACTTAGCCGAAAGACTCAGGACTAGACATGAACTAAAAATCCAAACCATGTTTTATATTGTGATGCTGATTTGTTAAGATGGATGAATTGGATAATCCATGGTCCCCAAGAGTAGGATTTGCAATTCTAGTTATCACATGCATGTTATAACTAGGAGGAACAATCGTCCGGACTCTGGACCCAAGTTAGTTTTCACATCGTTAAATGTTGATCAAGTTTCCAGCACATACTAAACGAGTTTTGCATTGTTAAATGTTTTCAATAAGTTATAAGCAAGTTTTCAACTGTTCATAATTTGCATCCCTCATGTGAAACCAAACTCTCTGAATATCGAATCACTTTTATTGTCCAACATACAGCAGGATCATCACAAGTAATTTTATATATCATCAACATGAATAGGTTTTTCCTATTGGAATTGCATATACGTAAGCAAGATCCCTCGGAAATGAGCATAGATCCCTCCTCCAGTCTAAGTCAATTTTGTCTATGCTTGGACCATACCATGATCCAACCTTGGAACCAACTTGATGGCTTTATTTACATATGTGCACAAAACAAAGGCAACCCAATGGATTAAGTCTTTCTTAGCTATAGGCTATATTTTCTCCTTCATGACTGCAAATTGGGCAAAATTAAATTATATTCTTGCATAAGATCCAATCATCATCAACAAAATGAGGAGTTAGGCATATATAATTGATTAATTAATTGAAAGTCCAAGTATTAGTGGCAATTGACAACGGCTTAGAGGCCAATTGCTTAAATTTCTTCTTCTCACTAAATAATATGTGGTACCACTATAATTTTTTTCACGGTGTACAAAAAAATCGATCATCTGCAAACCAACAAGGCCCAAAAAGCAATTGAAATACAAGATTTGATTGTTATTTGGGTTTGCAAACAGTCCGGATTTTTCGCTCCCATAATTTTTTTCCATCAAAATGTAAGTGGCAGTAAAATGTTTCCATGTCATGTTAGTCCTCCTGAGTCTTTTAGATTTGGATTGAAAAACCATACTAGACCAGAGGCTGTTGAACCTGAAGCCCAAACTTAACATTTGTAATTATTATTCCTAGAATTTGCACACAAAGATGCTCTGCGCACCGTTTCGTTCCTTCCTCTTCACAAACTTCAATCTCTTTTCTATTGGGTAAAATCTTTAAGCTGAGGCAGCGAGTGGTCCACTGGTGGGAAGCAAATGGCTCTGGTTGCTGCAGCTCCTCCGTCTCTCCTCCACGCTTCTACGTCTGCTTCAAAGCCTCACCGCCGCCGGAAACTCCGTAGCTTCTCCGTCTCGTGCTCCTCTCTTCATTCCGAACCGGTTTGATCATTCTTTCATCTCTCTCCCCGCAAATCTCTACCGGTTACAATTCTAGCTACTTGTTATGAACGAACCTCGATTTTAGTACTGGTTATGTAAATGTTTCCATTTCAGCTGAAGTCTTCTGCAGATGCGGCTCCGAAAACCGAATACAAACCTGGAGTACTCGACGATTTGTTCCTCAGTTTGTTCAGGAACAAAATGGCCAAGGTGAGACCTGATTCAGCTTCTACGATCTTAGGTTTCAATTTGCAAACTCTGATGAGAATCGAGAAGAACTATTTTGATAGATGTAGGAGGAGGTTCGATAATGCATGCTTTATTTATTGATATTGAATCCATGGTGGTTTCAATTTCAAGGGCTATTATATATAACAGGAACTTGGATGGGATTCAGGAAAACCTGGGTACGATGGGTTGATCGAAGTAGCTAATCGTCTAATGTTGAAGGGAAAAACCAATTCTGATACCAAAGATGCAGCTGTATGTGTTGCTTCATCACTTGCATAACTGTCTTGAATCTTGATTTGGTATCAAAAACTAATTGCATTTGCATTTACTTCAATGGCAGGTTCGTATATTAAGATCACTGTTTCCTCCATTTCTGCTAGAGCTGTACAAACTGCTCATAGCACCTTTAGGAGGAGGAAAAATAGCTGCTGTGATGGTTGGTGAGTGAATTCCGTGTTTAGAATCCGTTTCTATTACGCTTAAATTTTGAACAATGAAAGTATCTGACTCTGGTTATTTGGTTAAATTCTTGGTTTGTTTACTCTATTTTAAAAGCAAGGGTGACGGCACTTACTTGCCAATGGCTTATGGGTCCTTGTAAGGTGAATTCGGTGGATCTTGCTGATGGCACTTCATGGGAGAGCGGGGTAATTTTTTGAGCTTTGCCTCAGGAAAGTTCACTTATGTCCTTAACTCAGATTCATCTGATTAAATCAATAGACAATTTGATATTTGTCTAGGTGTTTGTAGAAAGATGCAGGTACTTGGAGGAAAGCAAATGTGTAGGAATATGTCTCAATACCTGTAAACTTCCTACACAGGTTAGTGATTCTCAGATTGCATGTCCAAGCTTTTTTTAATATACACCATGTTTTTGCTGGTGTTTCTTGTTTGTAATGTCTGCTTGCCTTTGCATTTGCAGGAATTCTTCATGGATAGCATGGGTGTTCCTTTACTGATGGAACCAAACTTCAGCGACTATAGCTGCCAGGTAAGCCTAGTATCTCTTTTTTCACTAGTGAAGAAGAGTTGACAAGAAAGAACTTGAGACTGGAAGTCCTGAGTGCATATAACAACTCCAGTTCCCACCTCCGGACATCTGAAATATTTTTCCTTCTAAATTGCTTGTTTCCCAAGTAAAATCCTCTTTGTATTAAGATAATGAGTAATGATAATTGATGACATTTTGAGGAAAATAAGTTTGTTTTTATTTTATCGTATAGTGTTTTCCTAACCAAAAACAGAACATTTTTTGTGCCAATGTGTAATGTCCCATATCAACAGTATCAGTCCCTAGATGCCTCATTCCCACAATGGCATTAGGAACGCATGCTTTATTTCAAGTTGAATCCCAAAGCATCTTGAATTTTTATCATTTCTAGCACTGATTATGGAGAGGTCGGTTGTGTCGAATTCCTTTTAGTTGCATGTGTGTCTATAGATTAACATCAGTTGCCTAGTCTCCATCAAAACATGTTTGACAAGGTTTCTTCATGTCTCGTGTGTATATGGCAGTTCAAGTTTGGGATCCTTCCTCCATTACCTCAACATGACAATGCTCTGCGGGAACCTTGTTTGGAGATATGCCCTAATGCCATTCGCCGACAAGAATCCACCAGAAGCGTGGATATAATGCAATGTCCCAAGGCCTGAGGAATGTGTTCATTTGGACTCTTTCTATTTGTATATTATTAGATTAACAATGGCCCTCAAGGGGCACCCAAATGGTTAAAGGCTCACATCTTGATGATGGATTAGAATCTCATTGGCTGGAGTAGGATATAAACAGATTATGATATGTTCTCTAAAAAAAACAATGATTCTTTAGTTGGTATAACATAACATGATTTGGGCACATGATTTTTTATATATCACAAGAACGTGAAATTGATGATCACTTAACAAATATCCTCACCTTCCATCCCCAGACAGGTCACAGATACCATTAAGAGACCATTTGGGTAGGGAAAACAGCAGTGCCCAATTGGCAAAGCTCTATATAAAAATAAAATAAAAAACCATCCATTATGCAACAGAGTTATATATTTGTAAATAACTGTTGAATTTAGGATAATTCTTATAGTATATCTGCCTCATAGCATGACAACAACAGTAACTGGGTTAAGAGCTATTTAATGTTCCATCATATGCAACACAAATGCCTTCTCTGGACAAAATTCAAGACAAGAAAAAGATCATAGACAGAAATAGCCAAAACAAACAGGGATAAAAAGTTTGCTGAGCACAAATAATAGTACAGACAAGATAATTTCGAGCCCCTTACGAGCAGGATGGTAGAGTTTTCTTACAATGGCCTTAAGACCAGGATGGTTCACTGGCACAATAACAGCAACATTTATCGGTCCCAACCAGAGGGCCTCCGCCTTTCCCTAGGCCTATCTCTTGAACTGCAAAAACAACAAGGAACTTAAATCAGTAACAGAACAAATCACATAATACCAACTCCAGAAGCATGTAAGCCAGTTATGTTGAGGACCTTTCTGGGTTCTTCTGAGTTGCATTATCAGAAGGATTTTGTCCAGTGGGATTGACTCCAGGAGCATAACTTGTTCTATAAGTAGTGCCTATATCTCCACCTATTGAGCCACCTGATACAAAACCCCGTAATACAGGCCTGTTACTGGCAGGTGCACTTGGAGTGTTACTGAAGCTCTGAGTCTGTGATGTTGAAGAAGCAGCAACAAAGCTGCTCTTGAATTGTGTCATCATTCCTGTTTTAAGAGAACTAACAGCAGCAGAACGACCGGTAGTTGGCGTATTGCTGCCTTCTGTACCATACCCAATACCCAAACCAAAGTCCACCCCACGCACACCACGGCCACCACCACCACCGCCCCTTCCTTTACCCTTTTTCCCACCTGCAAAGATTACACAATAGGTTAAAAGTTTTAAAGATACCTTATATTGTCATATGCTTGGACCTTTTTATTTCTTTAAAATAAAACTTACATCAAGATTTGGTTTCACTAAATGGTCAAAAATCATTATTATCAGAACCCAACTGAACAATGACAATAGACATGTTATAGCAAAACAGCAAAATCATACCTCCTTTTCTTGAATCACGTTTGGACCTGAATCTCCCATCCTAATGATTTAAAAGGGTAAATGTCACTCAATAATTAATTAAGAAACGTCTGGAAATTCTAAAAAAATTATTTAAAATGTCCACATATAAAGAGAGTAACGAATCCAACAAAGTAAGTCGAATTTTTCCAAAACAACTATATCAATCTGTAACATTGAAGTGTATGTGTCATGCAATTTTACCTTCATAGCAAGATCCATGAGTTCACTGGGCACATTTTGACCAGCAGCGATCAAACTGTTAACCAATTCACCAGCAAACCGTGCCTCTTTTTGAGTCACAAGAGTGTAGGCAGTCCCATCCTTATCACCAGCACGACCTGTTCTGCCAATACGATGGACATGCATGTCCATATCCTTTGCAATGTCAAAATTCACCACTGACTTTATTGACTTGATATCAAGTCCACGAGCAGCTACATCAGTTGCAACAAGTACGTGGTAAATGCCATTTTTGAACTTTTGCAGGGTATCCATCCTAGAAGCCTGGTCTTTGTCACCATGAAGAGATGCAACCTTAAACCCTTTCAGATTCAAATGTGATTCAATTTCATCCACCGTAGCCTTTTTTGAAGCAAACACTAAAACATCACCTTCATCAATCATTCCAGAAAGCCTTTCAACAAGCCAAGGCATCTTCTCTGCATCAGAAGGAATTACCTGAACAACCTGAGTAATATCTTCATTGGCCATACCAACCTCTCCGACCGTAACTCTTACAGGATCACTGAGGGTCTCCCTAGCCAACTTTTCAACTCTGCGAGGCATTGTTGCAGAAAAGAGTAATGTTTGACGGTCTGGCCTGATCTGTCCAACAATGGACCTTATTTGTGGCTCAAATCCAAGGTCAAACATTCGATCAGCCTCATCAAGGACCAGGTAAGTTGCTCTAGTCATTGTCAATGCCTTCATTTTTAGCAAGTCGATCAACCTCCCCGGAGTGGCAACAACTATCTCACACCCAGCCTTGAGTTCCTTGAACTGATCAAGCTTAGACATACCACCATAGACGGCAGAGACTCGTATCCCATGAGACTTGGAAAATTTCTTGGTTTCCAAAAATATTTGATGAGCTAGTTCTCTAGTAGGAGCACAAATAACCCCAATAGGCCCCTCTTCTTTTTCAAGTTCTGGCTGATCCATAATATGGACTATCATAGGAAGCACAAAGGCAGCAGTCTTGCCAGAACCAGTTTTTGCTATACCAATAATATCTCTCCCGGAAAGCACAATTGGTAGAGCTTGACACTGAATTGAAGTAGGCTTTTCATAACCTTGTTTTGAAATAGCATTCATTAGTTGGGTGGAAAAACCACATTCTTCAAATGTCTTAACAGGCCTTGGAACATCAAATCCTGAAACACGGATAGCCAAACTCTTCCGATATTCATCAACATCCTGATCAGACATCCCTGAAAAAAACAGCAGACCTTGATCAAGAATTTTAGACATTAATTAATGCAACCAAAACCATCAAAATTTTGCAAGTAGTTTTCACCGTTTTCTTTCTGAAAACTAACAAAGTACAGAATCAGGGCAGCACCACCAACCAAACCCATATTTCACTGTAAAAATCATCATCAACTATAATGATAAAAACTGCCGTGAACCATCCTAACTAATTGATTTCCACTTCTTACTGAAAACAAATGCAAGCATATGTTTTGGACAGTTTGGACTAGAATTAGTCAGGTTCCATCCCATGACTTCCTCCTACTTGGGATAACATTTCAAGGTAACTGTTTGAGCAGCAAACTAAACCTCTAGCTTCCAAATTCAAATTTTGAGCAGGCACTCTAAGATGCTATGTAATCTAAGCATTTCAATTCAGTGTTCTACCAAAATTTATCATCCAACATAAGCCATTGAAATTTTAATCAAACAACATATTTACCTGAAATTGAAGCCTTCTCCTCATAAAAATCCTTATTGAAAGGCTCGTAGTCAATAGAACTATGATCAAGGGCTGGAATTGGTTCAATCTTTTTCTTATCCAACACCACCAGATTATCATCTGAATCGTACTCCACCATACCGGCGTCCACAGCCTTAGCCGCCGCATAAACCTCCTCGTCTGAATCATAACCTGCCCGCAGAGCATCAGCTGCCAAAGCCAATCCCGCGTCCTTCTTCGCCCTTAAGAAACTCTCCATGGGATCGTCATCTTCGTCATCTCTATACTTCTCCGCCTTCTCCTTCGGCTTGGGCGGCGGCGCAGCCTTCATCTCCTGGTGAATCCCCTCCATGAACGCATCCAGCGGGTCAATTTCGTCGTCGCCGCCACCATTATCCCCATTGCTCCCGTCATTCCCAGTGTCTTCATCAACATTATTGTCCTCGTATTCGATGTTGTCAAGGTCAGCGTCTTCGAAGTTGTCATGGCTCTGCGTCCGCGATGAAGGAGGAACGTAGATCCTCTGAGGGGCTTGAGATCGCTCGAAGTTGTACGATGCCTGGCGATTTATCCCAAATCCTTCAAATCCGAATTTTCTCTTCGACATGATTGAGCTGAGTTGATTTCAATTGCAATTTGCAGAGCAGTAAAAACGTAGCCCTATAATTGCTCCTTCAATCCGGTTCTGCTTGCTTGTTCAGTCCTAGGGTTTTGAATGAGGAAGAAGAAGACGATTTTGTTCTCTTTCTTACTTCTCGTAGCTGTGCCTGACAGATCAGGAGGCCTCGATTCCCTGCTGTCGTGCCCAGGTTTGCACCACCTGATAAGATTGTACTGGGCTTGGCCCAAGAAAAAAGCCACTGTACTGTGCCAGCCAGATCAGGGGGCTCAATTCCCTTATGACAATAACTGCGAACAAAGTAGCTATTATTCACGGTATACTTAGCAATGACTTTCCCCGGTCTCTTCTCGGAGCTATCATTTTGGATTGCATAACTTTATTAAATGATCTAGACGTAGTATTAGTAGCTTGTGTTCGTCGAACAGCGAACAAAGTAACTCGTTGTTTAGCTCGTAATGCTCTTACGCTAGTTGACCCAAACATCTTGGTATCGCCTGTACCGGACGAACTTATGTCAATTGTGTCTCGTGACACCGTGGAGCAATAATATTATTCTCTCATTTCAAAAAACATTACCATAGTTTTTTTTGCTCAATAGTTAAAAGAGATACTTTAACCACCAAGGATTAAATCCGCGTAGAAACATTAGTGTTATTTTTTGATTTATTTGTGTTATTTGTCATAAGTTATTATATATATGCATGTTGAAGCATTGTCCGGTCCGATCTGATTGTTAAGTAGTACATGTGCTCTGCTCATTCAATACTGGCTACAGGAACGATTATTCCTATCAAGTTTGGATTTTGTAATGTTACTGCAGAGTCTGTAATATTACCATCTTGCCTAGTACGATCAATAATTTAATATATGGTTAATTACACATAACTACACCATTGTTTTTTTAGCAGCGCGAGTACCCAAAGTTTCAAAAAAATTCACGGCGTTGTTTTCCATTAGAATTTTAACAGAAAAGTAGTCATGTGCCAAGCATAACTAACAGATGGGCACGACCTCAATTCGATGACACACTTTATTCTCTAGTTCTAGGTCGTCGGCGACCACAAAGGGGTTAGGGTTTCGATTTTCATCGCAAATCAGAGACGCAAGAGAGTTGGAGCTTCAAATTTGGTTGTTGGTGATGATCTTGGCCTATACTGGAAAGAGAGAACAAATCAATGACTTACATGGCATGTTTAGAAAATTCAAAACTGAAGTGAGGGTTATTTAGTCATTTTGCTCTAAACATGGCATTGGATGAAAATTTGAAAGGAAAGTAGGGGTAAAATAGTCCTTTAACGAGTAATAGAAATGACGCCGTGAAATTTTTTGAAACTTTGGTACTCATGCTGCTAAAAAAACAATGGTGTAGTTATGTAAAAAAGCCAGAAACTTAAGGAAGGTCATATGTAATTAACACTTTAAAATATGCATATTCATAGTTGATATATAAGTGGCAAAAATTTCAACAACAAAAAAACTACACCTTAACTTAATATTTTAGATATTGTCAAATAAAAGATGTCGAGACAAGGAAATAAAAACTAGGAATGAGGAATGGAAAAACACTCCGACCCGCTAGGACTTGAGGTTTGCAATCGAGAAGGGTTCGGAGCGGTGATTTTTTGAACCGGAGTAAGTAACGGGGATTTAATCGGTGTACGGGTTGGGGACGGGGTAGACACTCCCCACTCCGCACACACAACCGAGACGACGAGACGAGAGATCGTTGAGTTCGAGCACCATCTTCTAGACCGGTTGAGAGAGACCGTTCGAGCTCCGACCTCCATCTGTCCAATCTCCATCTTCCAGTTCGTCCGAACAAATCTGACCTCCTTCCGTCTATCGCAGCCGTACAAAAGCCATCACAGATCTGGTAAGGCTCGTACTTCATCTTCTGCAACTAGATATGAAGTTGGAGGTCGAAAGGAAATGTTCATTGGGGAAGAGAGATAACTTCATATGTCCATTTTTTGTATAGAAAATACATAGTTCTAAAATATTGGTTGAAACTCTTTACAAATAATTTATTGTGGTTTCATGAATCACTATACTATACATGTTGGATGTGGTTATTTATTTATCCAAATAAAAATAACCAATTTGGTTTCTAAATTAAGGATGTTTTCCTTTTCTCAAAAGCCATACAAAAGTGTGCTTTGTAGTACCAAAACAGAAAGAAAGAAAAAAATAGTCGTCGTCTTTCCAGCCCCAAAGTCCAAGCATTTTCTTCAGTTTCGCACGAAAATCTCCAACTGGGTTACTGTGTTACTATGTTCCTAATGCAATTGGTTTGAGATTTATTTTCTCAAATTATTTGATTTTTAATGGAGAATGAGTTCATTTAATGTATCCATGCTAGCATTAAAATCCCGCAATTCGGAATCAAGCCTTCTTTATTCAATTTTAAATAAGAGCTTCGTGCTTGTTTTTGGTCTTATTTTTGGGTCTTGCTCGTCATTAATAATGAGATCTTTGTGCTTTACTTGGTTATGTGGACAAACCGAAGTAAAAGAGAAAGACCCATTTCAAATGAGTGTAGATTTGGAGTAATATGTATCATTTCTTTTTTACCTTTACCTCTTCTTTTCGCAACGTGATCACTATATTTACTTTCCTTGCTATTACCATTGCAAGCTAGCTATGTGCTAGATAATTACTTGTGTGAATTTGGATCATTTGTGAGGGCATCAAATGATGGTTGTTCAAGTCGGAATTTGAGCACTATTTGGAAGAGAAACTTGTACCAAGAAGTGAGGGGAGTTTGACATTCTGGTTTGGTGGAAAACTAAGGGGTTCAAGTGGTCTACTTTACAAAAGATGGCTAAAGATGTTCTAGTTATTCCAATTTCAACTGCAGCTTCTAAATCTGCATTTAGTTCCGGTGGTAGAACAGTCAACCCGTATCGTAGTAGAATCCATTCAAATACTGGGGAGGCACTTATGTGTTCTCAAAGTTGGCTATGAAATGAAATATAAGGTAAATAAATTATTTTAAATTATATAGTTATTTTAAATTAATATCAAGAGCTTACATGATGGGATATTATAAGCTTAAATTTGATAAGAATATTAAATTCTTCCTTTTATATTAAATGAATATATAAAAATTAAGTCTTGTCTCATGACATGGTAGACTAGGTTGTTAGGGTTTTTGATTGACTTGTTGCATGCGTCGGCGGCTTGCCTTTTGTTTTCTCTTTTGTTTTCGTTGATTTGTTGGTGTGATTGTGCGACAGTTCTCTTGATCGGTTCCAGTTTCCACGGCTGATGGGGAGGAGGTTCAGGAGATGGGCAGACGTTGGGCAAACATAGATATCCAGGAAGAGGTTGAAGAGGACGATATCCTTCTTCACAAAACAGTGCAACCTGATGATCAGATCTCTAGTCAGTGGTGTCTCCTTGGTACACTACTTTCAGACCGGATGTTCGATCTCAAGGTTATGAAGCTCTTTCTCGTTGGGCTATGGAGGCTAGGAAAAGGTGTGTACATCAGATCCTTTGAACCAAATTTATTTATTTTTGAATTCCATCAAGAGGGAGATATGAGAAGAGTGATTGAAGGTAGTCCATGGACTTACAATAAGGTCCCAATCTTTTTGGAGAAGATTGATCCGGGCAGAATCCGCAAGAAGTTTGTTTCACATGGTTGGATGTATGGGTCCAGATACATGATCTGCCAGTTGGGTACAGGTCTGAATAGGTGATCGATTAGATAGCGGGCAAAGTGGGCACAGTGATAGATGTTGATCCGTTGAATCTGGTGGGTGTGTGGAAGGAGTACCTCCGGGCTAGGGTTCGGCTGGACTTTCTTAAACCTATACGGAGAAGAGTTAGTGTTCACAAGGAGGATGGGACTTCGGGCTGGGTCAACTTCAGGTATGAGAGAGTACCAACTTTTCGTTTCATATGTGGTATCATTGGTCATGCTGAGATGCATTGTTCGCACATGAGTAATCAAATTGTGGATGCAACAGTTTACCTTATGGAAATGATTTGCGAGCCCAAGGTCGCACCCATCGCCATGTGGGAGGTGCTCAATGGTTAATAACCAACCAAGGAAATCCACGAGGTGGTCGCAATAAAGAGAATGCAAGGCCCTCCATGTATGTGTTACCGGTGAACAGAATGAGACAACAATGCGAGGAAGCACAAACCCCTTTGTGTCATGTCTCTTTGTCAAGGACTGTAGGCGTCGTTGGAAATGCAAGACTGAACTGAAATGTATCAGCTGCTTCTCATCAATCCCCAGTGCCTAATGATAACAGGTATATTGCAGCTTCTCTTATTGCTATTCCCACGAGTTCAAATGTAGGCACTACCTAAGTCAATCAAAGTGTTGTTGAGATGAAAAAGAGACATGTTGATGCCTTAATCAATACAACAAGGGTTGACTCAGTGATGGAAGTGGTAAAGGATGAACCGGGTGGATTAGATCTTAATAAATTCGTATCGGAGTTTGATGATCATGATATGCCCTTAGCTGATTTATCAGCTTGTTCGGCAGGGCCGTTGATCGGTACCCGCCACTTCTAATGAGTGTGTTCGCATGAAACTACCGAGGGCTTGGGAACCCACGGGCACATCAGTTCCTTTATGAGTATAGTACTTGGAAGAAACCCACGTTGTTATTCTTAAGTGAAACTAAATGTAGGACTGAGCTGCTTGAGAGAGTCAGAGTTACACTCGGATTTGAAGGGGTCTTGTATGTAGACCCAATTGGTAGAAGTGGTGGATTGACATTTTTTTGGACAAATGAGATTACCGTCACCCTGAGGAGTCTCTCACGTAATCATATTGATGTGGTAGTGCATGAGCTAGATGGTGTACACTATCAGGTCACTGGTATCTATGGTGAACCTGATAGGGACAGAAGGGAGCATATTTGGGGGCTGATTCGTACTATTGTCGACTCAGTCACAGGTCCTTGGGCGATCCTAGGTGACTAACGGAATCCTGGAACATTAGGAGAAGAAAGAGGGCCTGAGATATCCACAACGGTTGATTGATGACTTCAGGTCAGTCCTATCTAATTGTGCTATTTTTGATATGGGTATGGCAGGGCATCAGTTCACATGGGAGAGAGGTAGGGACACGAACACACTGGTTGAAATACGGTTAGACCGTGCTTTGATAAATGATGCTTGGCTTGCTTTATTTCCATCCTCGTTGTTAAGTAATTTGGGGAGTTCATCATCCGACCATTGTCCATTACTGTTGCAGTATAAGCAGGTTATGATGAGAACAAAGTATAAACCTTTTCGTTTTGAAAATGCATGGCTTCAGGATCCTGCATGTTTTGCTATTGTACATGGGGTGTGGCATGCCTCTCCTACAGATGATATTGTTACCAAAATTGTGCTTACCTGTAATGAATTGAAGACATGGGGCCGAGAGGTGGTTCATAAGTTGGACCATGACATTAAGCGTCTTATGGACATAGTAAAGAGTTTACATGACAGGAGAGACTTGAATGGGATACAAATGTTTAAAGATAGTAGTGACAGACTAGGTCAACTTATGCAACATCATGATGATTTTTGGAGGCAAAGGGCTAAGCAATTTTGGCTATCTGATGGTGATTTGAACACAAAATACTTCCATGCCAAAGTGAATACGAGGCGCATGGTGAACAAATTGAGGGGCCTACATGATAGTGGGGGTTCGTGGAGGGACTGGCAGAATGGTTTGGATAACACCATTTTACATTTCTACCAGGACCTCCTTACTTCTTTGGCATCTCATATTGGCACGACTTTAGATGGTGTCCCATAATTAGTGACGACAACTAAGAATTTGGCTCTTGGAAAGCCGGTAGAGGCTGCGGAAGTGTTACGAGCTGTAAAAAGTATGACCCTGGGAAAGTCTCTAGGTCCGGATGGGTTAAACCCGGCTTTCTATCAAAGACATTGGGAGATAGTTGGCTCAGATGTGGTGATTGTTATGCGAAATTTCTTTATTTCTAGATTATTGCCCTTCTCGTTAAATGATACAAATGTTATCTTGATTCCAAAAAAGAATAATGTTCAATGTATGGGTGACTTGCGCCCAATATCTTTATGTAACGTACTTTTCAAGATTATTTTCAAAGTCATGGCTAATAGATTGAAACTGTTTATTGGCTCATTGATTTCTCCTACACATAGTGCGTTTGTGTCTAGTCGCCTTATTACAGACAATGTTATGATTGACAGTGAAGTGATGCGTTACCTAAAGCGTAAAAGGCATGGTAGAGAAGGATGATGTATGGCGCTGAAACTCGATATGAGTCAAGCGTATGACAGGGTGGAATGGGAATACTTGTTTAATATGTTGAAGAAACTATGTTTTGAGGATCATTGGATTTACTTGGTGAAGCAGAGTCTGGTTACCATTTCCTATTCTATTGTCACAGAAGGTCAGCGGCTAGGTCCTTTTACGCCTATCCGGGGTATGCGTCAAGGTGACCCACTTTCCCCGTATCTCTTTATTTTGTGTGCAGAAGGGTTGTCTAGGTTGATCCAAACTCAAGAAAGTACTGGTCTTATTCATGGGTGCAAGGTTGCGAGAGGGGCCCCGTCTATATCTCATATGTTTTTTGTAGATGATAGTTATATCTTCTATAAGGCCTCATTAGAGGAGGCAGCTCGGGTCCAAAATTTGCTTACCCAGTTCGAACATGCCTCAGGGTAGAAGGTTAATGTCCAGAAATCATCAATTGTTTTCAGCTCCAACACCACTATGGAATGTAAGGAGCTTATTTGTACTCAACTCGGTATGCAGGAAACGGAGAGTAATAGGATGTACTTGGGTTTACCATCATTAATTGGTGAGAATCGAACCAGGGCTATGGCTTTTATATGTGACAAAATTTCTAAGAGACTGCAAAGTTGGGATAACTCTACTTTATCACGAGCAGGTAAGGAGATACTGCTTAAGGCAGTCATACAATCTTTTCCTACCTATGGAATGAGTGTATACTTACTTCCACAAAGCCTGATAAATGATGTCGAACGAGCTATGACACGCTGTTGGTGGACTCAGGAGTAGGGTCGAGGAAAGGATATTATTTGGATGAGATGGCAAAGATTGTGTGAACACAAGCATGTAGGTGGTATGGGCTTTAAACATTTGCGTGACTTCAATCTTGTCATGCTTGGGAAGCAGGGTTGAAGGTTACTTACTAATGAGGACAGTCTTGTAGCACGAGTTTTTTGGGCTCGCTATTATCCAACAGGTACCTTCCTCACTACCTCTCTCGGTCATAATCCTAGTTATATATGGAGGAGCATCTTAGAAGCACAACACCTTATTCGAGACGGAACTTAGAGATGCATAGGATCGGGTTCTTACACTTCAGTGCTTCAACACCCGTGGCTTCCAACCAACTCAGCTTATGTTACTTCTACTCATCTGGCATTGCAAAACTCAATGGTTAGTAATCTTACTCGTACGGATGATATGGTATGGGACCGAGAAATACTTGTTGATATTTTTACAAATGAAGAACCTGCAATCATAGGGTCTATACCTCTTGGCCGAAGATCAGATGTTGCTGGCTGGTACTAGTTTCGGGATCACTCATGGGGTGTACTCAGTGTGTAATGCTTACCGACTGTTGAAAGTTATGAATGATAGATGGTCCCCTAACCTTGAATCAGCTTATTGGAAGAAGCTATGAAGTAATTGATTTACCTTTGATTTCATTCTATAGCCAACTTTGAGCAGCATACGTGCATCCAAAGTCTTTGAATGAAGTCTACTACGATACGAGTTGACCACTCTACCACCATTACCAAATCCAGATTCAAAAGCTACTGTTGAAATTGGAATAACTACAATATCTCTAGCTAGCTATTTTTTTTTTTTTTTTTGCAGAGTAGGTCACTTGAACCCATTTCCACCAAACTAGAATGTCAAAATCCACACTTCTTGGTGTAACTTTCTCTTCCAAATAATGCTCCAATTCTAGCTTATGGGTGGAGTCTTTAATGTTCTTGTCAATTGGTTAATTTCCCCACATACTTTCGATGTGGGATATACTTCAACACTCTCTCTTACATGTAGGATTGGACTTCAGGAGACCATAGGGGGAGGTGACAAACGGATTGTAGGCCAAACCAAGTTAGCTCTGATATCATGTCAAAGCTCTATCCAACCCAAAAGCTCAAGCTTATGGGTGGTGGCCTTAATGTTCTTATGTGCCGTTTAGTTTCCTCACATACTTTCGATGTGGGGTATACTTCAACACACTAATTATGTTGTACTTGAATCTCTAGCTTGATATTCTTCAACGAGCTTAGTACAAAGTGTTCTCACTTTCGCAATCTCTAATGAAGATTCATTTCCATAGAGTCTAGGAAAGTAGAATTGCAACAATCTCATCTTATATCTTGGATCCTAAACAATAGCAATAGTCATAATTCTATGTATGGTAGACCAATACTTTTTAAACTTCTCAATCATAGTAGTTGTCATGGACCTTATCATTTCAGATGATGATGATTGCCATGAAAAAAATGTAAATCTAATTTTGCACATTTGATGAAAAAAGATGTTTGAAGTAAGATACTCACTTTCAGAAAACTTCTCAATCCCTCATAAAATATTTGTAGCTTGTTAGACCATTTCCTATGGACTCCCTACATTAGTTTAAAAAAAACTATTATAGGGAGCTAATATTCTCAACATATACTCCAATGCATTATTTATTTTGGCTCCCTATAATATTCTTTAACTTTTTTCATCCTCACATGTAAGGAGCTCCCTATATTTTATATACACATTTCTATGTATATATATATATTTATCTATATATTATTTTATTTATTTTAATTCCATTATTTTTCTATTAAATTACAGTTAAGTGATTTCAACACTCGGCTTAATTTGAAATTATTACAACTACGATTTTTATATTATTTTAATTCAAATATAATTACTAAATAATATGTGTAGCTTTAAATGTAGGGAGCATGATTGGAATGGCGAACCAAAACATGAATTCCTCCATTAATATTCTCTATTTTGACTTCCTAGAATAACTTAATTGTAAGGAGTGTGACGGGAGTTGCTCTTACACACTTCTTCAGTAACATCACATTCCTAACTTATTGGACAAATCTTGAAAATCTCATCACGAACTTCCAGTGGCATAAACACTTCCTTATATACCAAGGCAACCTTAAACATTAAGTCAATAGAGTTCCATCGCGTCTTGCAATCAAGAGATAATTTTTTTTACTCTCAATTTGCAGCAAATGTGATGTTTCCTCAAATCTTTCCACTCTTTTTGTACTTCAACTCCAAAAAGCAATTATGTCCCTTACTTTCTCAATGCCTTATTTGATAATAGATAAATCATCTTGCACAATCAAGTTTTGAATATGAGCACAAAAACATGTGTGCAATAGTTTTCTCTCTTATAGAAGTGAGCTAGAAGGAATCTTATCCTTCAATTTTTTTAATAATGATATCATTGTTAGCAAAATTATCTACCGTCAATGTAGATAATTTTATATCCAAGTTCCAATCTAGCATACACTCAAACAAGACATCAGGGAGAACATTTGACGTATGTGGACAAGACAAATATGAACCTAAGAATATCAATTTTAAGTATAAGAAATAACAAATTACAAATCATAATATGTGAATTGAACTATGTTAATAAAATCAAAATTAAAAAATATGATACATGAACTACTATTATACGAAAATTGTTGAAACATAATCCTTGATAATTCTACTTTGCATCTTCCAATTGTTGTCAATATAATGTGTTGTGATTGCCATATAACCTTTTTTTTTATTGGTTGTCGTCCACATATATGTAGTCATTGCAATCCTACTTTCATTTCTCTCCAACATCTTCATTTTAATATTCTTCTCAAACTCATAAATGTTAAGAATATCACTTTTGATAGTGTTTTGACATGGAACTTTGAATAATGGTTGAAGACTTGTCGAGTACTCTCGAAATCCTTGATGATCAACCACTGATAAAGGATACTCATGCAAAATAATCATATGATCAATATTCTTTCTTGAGACATCTTTATCAAAGTGATAATTGCTCACAAAAGTTGTCTATTCTTCTAATTTTTTTCGGCCACTAAGACATGTTGACCCATATCTCTTACGGGACACAATGGACACCTTCCAAAATGATCATGGAGATGTTTTGTTCCATTCTTAATTTAACCTCCAAGTTTTTTTTTCCCACAATAGTTACATATAGCCTTATCCTAGGAGTGGGCAAGAAAGACCGTAACCAGCAAAACTTATCGGTACCGACCAACATCGAAATCACCGGCACTGACGGTGTTTCGACCGGCTCCGGTGATGAGAACTAGAAGTCAGTGACCTAATCGGCCAACGTCAACAGGCAGTTCCCAACCCCGACAGTTATCCAGATATCACCGGCACATACATCGTCGATCTGTAAGTTGAGGTTCCTTGCCATCCATCATCGATTGCTGCTCTGCATTGCCAAAGGTACAAGATGAAAGATGATTGGGCTAAGGCTTAGAATTAGACTAGGGCTAAGCTGAAATTGGGCTTGTCTACTTTACAAACCCATTTCATTACACATTAATTCAAGTCCAGCCCATTAAAAAAACCTGACTCTAATCATGTTTGTATATAACTGCCCACACCACATTTGGAATCTTCTCTCTTCATTCACATTTTCACACACATATCTTATCTCCTTTCAATTTTTCTTTCTCTTTCAATCTTTATCTCTCTTTTTCAACCTTTCGAATATGTTTTTTGATCTTGAACACTAATGCCTCTCTTTTTTCTTTTATTTTCTATTTATTGTTAGTTATGCATGTTAGATTTAATTTAAGTTTTTTCTTTTATGTTTTATTTACTAGATGTACACTCTATCCAGTATCTTCGATTCGAATATAGATTTATTTATCTTGTTTATGCTTCCTTACTTTTATTTTGATTTTTGTTTACATATATTGTTTATATTTATTCTTGTATTCAGATCTATGATGTTTTTTTTCTCAAAGCTGAGATCCATGTACTATGTTCATGTACATAGAAGATTTGCTTATTTTGTTTGAACTTTAGATATGTACATGAACAGATCATTCTCTTATTTATTGATTTACTATTTTTTTGGTTTTACTTTCAGATATGTGATGTTAATTAAAACTGAGATCCTCTTATTGTTTGTTCATGTATATAGATAAATATCCGTTTATTTTATAAATAAATTTTAGATATGTACATAAATGAATGCTTATGTTATTTATATTTTATTTTTCTCAGACTCCTCTATTCATGAAATCTGTAGAGAATAAATCTATTCATGTTTATTTAATTTTGATATCTAAATCTGAATATAACAAACTAATGATTATCAGAAAATAATTTTATTAATTTGTACAAATTTATTTCGACATAATTTTTGAACAAAAAACACCCGGTCCGGTAGTCTAATATGGTCACCGGCCGATGCCCAGCCCTCGCCTTATCCCCTCCATCCATCTTTTTGCTCTTGAAATTGTTCCATATCATAGATGTTTGTTTTCTCTTATTAGCAACCATCGTATTTGTGCTAGAAGTAGGGGTAACATCTTCATTATGAACTGGTAAGTACTTTTGAGAGTTGATTGGTATTGAAGAATCAACAACTTGATTTGGAGATTGATTACTACCCATATGAGTATTAATAAAAATATTTGATTGATCATCCGTATTCAATAAACTTGTAATCCAACATATTAAACTAGTGCCCACCTCAAGTATAAACCTATAATCTTATGTATGTGCAATAGATACTAGCAATATCACTCAAAAGGAAATACACACCTCAAGTAGTTTATACTTTTCCAGAAGCTACATTAGAACAAAATTATTAAACTCGTAGAAGATTATCAACCATGCACATAAATTCTAGTATATGCAAAAGTAGACATTCTAAGTAGACTCATAAATTCATCTATGGATATTGTGAAACAAAGTTCAACTTCCAAATAAATTGAAAGCAAATTATGAAACTGATATTGCAATGCAAATAGAGGGCATAAACAATTCAAAGGCCATCATACTGAAATGTAAACTTTCCAAGGTTGATTCTTTATAATTAGTTTGATCTTAAAACACATCTACCAGAAATAGCTCTATCAACAACAAAATACAACCCATGTGTCATTATCAGCATAGAAATTACGAATACACCATATGGGTCATGAAGACAAGAGGTAAAATACCAGAGGAACAAGTCGGTATGAACTAAAGTAGAAGACGCCAGAAGAGAAGCATAAGAGAAGTAGGAGATTTGGAGTGCATTTAGCGCTCCACAAGCTTGTAGTCGTACTCGCTGCTATGAAGACGCAACTACGCATGACTCACGTAGTTTGTAAGATTGGGTCCAAAGTCGCAGGAGTGAGAGGAGTAGTGATAGCTTAAGCACATAGCTTTTGGGTTGAGAACATAGTCAGATGTAGGGTTTACTACTCCAAACCAATAGAGATAAATTATATTTTAATAGCTTTATTTTTTTTAATACTGTCGAGGTAAGGCGAGGTGGGGGAGTGAAAAGCACATCCTGACCAAATCCACATTTAATGCCCCATGTCCCGCCTCGATTGTAGAAAATCCCTACCCAACCCGCCCCAATCGGATTGGGAAAACCGGGTTCCCATCGAGTAGGGGTGTTTTTCATCCCTAGTTGGGACATGAAAAAAATCATCTGTCAAGATACTTTTAAAAAAGGAATTGTTGATACCCAACTTCTTAATGCACTGCCAAAGCAAGAACAATCATGATTTTGACCAGTTTGATCACCAGACTAAATGTCTCGTGATAATCCCAACATGGTTATTGATTATACCCCTTGGAAACTAGCCTCGGCTTATAGCGGTTAATTGAGCCATCTGGTTTTTCCTTCATGTGAAAAACTCATTTGAAATCAACCACATTTTGATTAGGGGATGACAGAATCAGTTCCTAGGTGTTATTGCCTTGAAGAGTATCAAACTCCCTTTGCATTGTTGTACCCCACTTAGTATGTCATAGAGCTTAGGTAATTGTTTACTAGACTCAGAGATAGTGGAATGGAGGTTCAGTTTTCAGTTTGTCTTAGTGATGTTATTTTTGGATATTCTGACAATTCTAGACCAAGTGGCAGGTCTAGAGTGATTGAGACAGTCAAGTGGATCAAGGATAGGCCTAATGAGCGAGGAAGATTGATGAGAGTGCATCTTCTGATTATTTTCCTATATTTTAAATCCCACTTTTGAGCTTTGTAGGTGAACATGGCAGCTTTTGGAGCATTTTGTAGCAAACCCCGGTTTGGAGAACCTTACATCGAGGTTGAACTTCCGAAAGGCATAACTTCCTTATACGAGCTCCGATTTCGCCCTATAAGATATCAGTTTGAAGTGAATTGGAAGATCTAAAACTTTAAGGGAAAATTGCAGACGCATTCCCTCTTTTATGCCTCTTTTGCAAATACTTCCCCTCTTCTATCAAAGTGGCCAAAAACTATCCGTCTCCTTTGAAAAAATTGCAACATCTAAATTTTGTTTCAGTTCAATTACTTCATAATGTGAAATTGCATTTTTCCCTTGGTTTAATGAATGAAAAAAAGACTCTATTGACCCCTTATTTTTTGCGTTTATCATTTGGGAAAGTCTGTGATGTTTGTCTCAAACGCGAACTTGAGTTGAAGATATAGAGCAACTACTCGGAACCCTGCCCCTCTCTTCTCTAGCGAAACTTTTAGAGAGGTTCTGGCGGTGACACTATCGGCTCCAGCGACGGTCTCTGCTCTGGCGACCTGCATCGAAGAAGGAAGCAACGGTCTCGTCTCAGGCGCTCGAAATCCTCACGGCGACCTGTCCTCGGCGCGATATTGTGAGTGATTCCAGCGACATTCTAGGCTATGGCATCACTCTTTTCTCCAGCAACAGTTTCTGTTCCAACGAGGTGAAGTAGAACCCAAATCCGCAACATCCATATTCTGTTCCATCGATTAAAAATTTGTGGTTGTTAACTCAAATAAGTTGTAATTGCAGCTGCAGCAAGATTGTTAGGCCTCTCTTCATCTCCAGCGACAGTCTGTGCATTCTCAATTTTCTCTAGTGGCACTCTTGATTTAGGGTTTGTTCCTCCAGATTTAGGTTTGTGTATGCTGAATTTGTGTAGAGAATTTGTCAATAGGTTCTGTCCATGCTCAATTCATCTCCAAATTTAGGTTTTTTGTATGTTGACCATGTGATGGTTATGTTGGTGTATAGACTGCCAGAGAATCAAGATATGACAAGAAAGCAGTTACGAAGTTTTTTGGCATGGTATGTGTTGATGAACTTTTGTTCCTTGTAATGTCTTACTCTCTTGTGACTTTCGACTCTCTTTTTTACCCTCAACTCTGTGAACCCTGTTTTTCTCAGTTGATCAGGAGAAGATATTTTTCAGATGACTTGC